>JAPMNP010657222.1:0-11194 GCA_029874935.1 Atherina boyeri | reverse complement strand
GTCAAACACTGCTCTCTCTTCCCTTCCTTACTTCGTTGAGGGCAGTGAAGTGGTTCACTCGAGGTTAGTGCTATGCTGAGATTCGGTTCTGGTATATCTTGCTTTCTCATCTGCGGAGTGTTAGCTTACTGCCCTGTATTGTTGGCTCAGCCTCTGCTGCGTATGTGGATCTCTCAGACGAATAGGACAATGCTGCAACACACCAGGGCTGGATGAAGACATGAGATGTAGCGATGGGGGGGCTTGTGTAATTTAGCAAAATGGTTGAAAGAGTCTTACCAGCTTTCTCCGTCTGTCAGCCTCTTCTGTTAAATTTCTGCCCGATGGGAATTCTATGTAGGTAATTTATACTAGAATATATTTTCATCATATTTTTGGTACTTGCCTTAGCCTAACTAGTATAGCAAGTTGCACGCTGTTGAATCTTCTGGATGATTACTGTTGACCCTGGCTTTATTTAGCATCAGTCTTGTGAAATAGACTGGGGTATATCAGTTATAAGATGCTAAAAGCTGCTGTTGATGTGACATTTCAGGGATGAAGTAGTAATCTGTGCTGCCATCGAGGCAGGGAAGCAGTTGATTACATACAGGAATTCTCTGTCCGTGCAATAATATCTTGGGCTGGAAAGCAGCCGGGAGGGCTGGGATGAGTTTTCAAGGGTGAGCACTCTCACCTCCCAGGTGGACAGATGGACATTTGAGCTCTTAACAAGGCCTGCCTGGCATGTGTAGCAGCAGGGCAGTGACTTAAACATCTGATTGCATGCTAGTCTGCACTCTGCTGCTGCTGACACTGACTGTCGCCTGGAGGAGTGCAGGTATCAGCTGATTTTTATGGCTTACAAAGAAATTTGTGGTCTCATAAATATGGTTTGTGAATATTTTGTGAGATAGCTTGTAAAGTTTACTAGCAGCCATCCTCCATATACATATAATGGAGTGAAAGCATTCTTAGTGATGTTAGAGCTCGAGTCAGAGTCGTCTGAATGGCAACTCCCCACTCTGCAGATAAAAATCTCTATGATGGGTTCATGTGTTTTAAAAATATCAATATCTAGTGGTGCTACTTTGTCTTTACAAAAAAACAGAAATTAGATTTAATGATGAATCATTAAAAAACGTGTCTCTTGGTAATTAATCACTTAACTAAAATACCAGTTGTTTTTATTCTCTTAGAATTAACCATGCTACTGTATGGGTCAACATGGCAGATTCCATATTTGTGCCACCATTTTTACTACATTGTCTCTGAATGGACAAACAGCTCTGTGTGTGAAGGGAGAAAATTGGCGCACCTGCTTTGTTTGATAGGTGCCAAAGCACCTTTTGGGATAAGTAATGCATTAAAAGGCACATAGAAGAAGACAGTGCACATGAATACAATGTTGAAGTAGTTACTTGTACTGCAGTCATCGCTGCACCAGAGCCCTCTGGATCCACTCTCGGTTGGAAATATGTTTGTCTGGAAGAATTTTGGTCACTGACGGCCACCATCCATTCACAACTGTGCTTGATATTTGAAGTCATTTCTATGCCCATCTTTACCACTAGATATTAATAATTCTTACACACTATACTTTTAAGTTAAGGTCCAGGATTTGAATTTTGCTCTGCATTTACATATAGCATTTTATTTTGTGATTCATTGTTTGGAGATTGTACAGCACGTACAGTCACAAGATTTTTTTAATTTAATATTTCACTGGCTGAATTGAAGCAAGTTCTCAACCCATGTAGGCAGATTCATGCAGTACATTCCTTACAAAATTGTCTTCCATGTGCTTGATAGAAGACCACAATGTGGTGTCTCAAAGTGCAAGATCACATTCAGCCCAACACAGCTATAAAACCAATGACCGAAAAACTAAATACACTTTATGTGGCCAAAATAAACCCCATAAGCTAAACGTACCATATAGTGATAAAAGATTGCAGTTCAATCATGAAATGTATTACAATGGAATGCAGTATGTGTTTTTGTTTATTCTGGCAATTTAAGTACCTTACACATGACTTTACATTGATTTAAAAAATCTAATGAAAATCCAATGTGACCATGAGGCAGTTCGGCTCATTGATTTGCAGCGTTGCTCATGTTGTCCAAATACACCTATAAATATGTCTTCAGTTTTAAACTGTAGAGTAAAATCTCTGCCGATCTCTTAGTGTGTGTACATTTTCTGCATATCTTCATACTTCCTCATACTCTTCAGTCCTGTGATGCAGAGTGTTTGCTTGCTTTTATGTGTAAGACCTCTTAGTGTAGCTGCACAGATAAGATCACTACTGCACATCAGGAATGTGAAATTCACTCGTCTTATCTCTCGATTAGCCTTCTATTTCCTAGTTTTTAGACATCTGTGCTTGCAATACATTTCATGCTTTCTTGTCACCCAAGCTCTAAAATATGTTACATACATTGTTTTTATTTCTGCAGTTTTCAACCTTTTTAGTCATTGTCTCCACCTCCTGACATATTATAAGAACCTCATAGTGGTATTCTTTCTTTTGATATGCACAATATTTGCTTGAAGTGAATGTTAAAGTGCTCAGGTGTGTGTGAAATAAGAGCCACTGAATGCTGTGTGTTGTCTCACCTGCTCCCCGGGTCTAGTAATGACATCTCCTGTCCGGTCCAATCCCCTGCTTACGCCACAAATGCCTCTCTCTCTCTCTCTCTCTCTCTCTCTCTGGCTTCTCTTGGTACGAGAGGGCAGATCTGTGGACGGCCAGGCAGAAACAGATGCGCTTGCACAGAAACACATTCCTAGCAGCGTGCAAAGATAGTTGCTATGGCAACCATCTGTCTCCTTCGCAGCTCAGGAATCCAATGGATAGGAGTGTGCTTCTGTGTGTGTGTGTGTGTTTATTTTTCGGTGGGCTGGTTTGAGAAAATATGATGTGTTCTGTGCCTGATATGTTTTTTTTCTTTTTATAATGTTCATATCATCACTGAGGATGTCATGGTGTCACCGTGATGAGGAACACCTGAAGTTCCTCAAGGCACGCGTTACGTTCCAAGTGCTGTCAACTCTCTTTGAAGTCATGTCGATGTTTGTTGTCAGTGGTTTCAGTAAGAGGCATTCTGATTGTCATGATCCGTATTTAAAGAACAAAAAGTAGAGCTGGAAATGGAAAGAAATCATCATAAAACTCCTGCATTATGGTAATAAATCCCTTCACATTTGTATCATTTGCAAGGAATGGAGAGTTTAGAAATCTACTGAAACTGCATCAATGCCTGCTGTGACTCCTTTTTTTCCCTTTTAAAAAAAAAAATCATCATGTAGATTTTGATTTTAAGTGACAGCTGTCTGATTGTGGTTCCCTCTCCATAAAACTGTGCCTCAACATGTTTGTCGCTGGTATTTTTTAAGTAAAAGAGTTAAAGGATGTACAAAAGGATTGCTTATGTTTAGCTCAAGGGAGCTGCTGTGATCCCTGCATCCAAATTAAAGATTTTGCTTCCACATCAAAAAGAACATAGACAAACCACTCGCCCCTGCACAGGTTTAGCCAACATCTTGATGTGATAACGATCAGTTTAATAAGAAACAGGAATTAAAGCAAATACAGTGTAGATGGGTAGAGCCAAAGATGTGCAAAAAGAGATGAGTACACTTATAGAGAAGCAGAGAGAAAAAAGACAGAGACCCCGTTTGATCACAGTTAGGGCCGTAAGCCCCCCCCCCAGGAGCAGTTGACTAATCAGGGCTAATGTATTCACTGCTTACTACTGGCAGCCTGTCGACTGAGAAGTCTGCGCTGCCTTCATGTCCAGACAGGCAGGCGTACAGAGACTACAGCTAACATACAAAATCTGCATTTCTAATTCAGAATGACCAGTAGACGGGTGCTTTCCCTCTTTTTGTTTGCAATTCCTCCCCATCGATGCTCGTGTGTCTCTGTGATATTGCATAAGGAGGTTGAGCTGAAACATATCTACCCACAACTTCTCCATCGCTGCCCTCTTCCTCAAGGGAAATCCACAGATTTAGTAGCTTTGAAATCCCCTCATAAATGCATTCTGCTGAGAGAGTAACAACCACAGCCATCTCATCAAGGGGCTCGTACACGATTACCTTGTTTTGTGCCTATTGTGTGTTGTGATTACATCATTATAGGTTGCTGCTGTGTGTTTTTATTAAAGCTCTGCAGCATGTCATCCTCATTTGATTCAAAGATTTTTCCCCTCCCTCAGAAGGTGCCTGCCGTACTTACTCACTCAGAGGGGACTTGGTGTCGATCTAATGAGGATCCTGGTAGTGCTCTGCCTCCCCGCTCATGAGCGAATGGAGAGGGGGGGTTAGATTACCTGTCTGTCTCTGAGCTGACGAGTGGGAGACCACAGGCTTTAGACAAGCTGTCTGTCTTCAGAGAGGTGGTGTGGTGGCTGGAACTGTCTAATGGTTGTGAGTTAGAGCTTAGAGTGGCTACCTGCCTGTCTGGTTCGACCTGCCTCGCAGGGAGAGGTCTGAGAAAACTGGTCCTGCCACTAGCAGTCTTTGTCTCACTGCTGTTTATTTAAAAAAAAAAGAAAAGCGTGCCATCTCAAGCTGTTTGCTTCAGTATCATCCATGTCTGGACCGATTTGAGCTTTTATACACACAGTTACAACTGCCCGGTAGTTACTCCTTCCACAACCAGCAGGGTGAGTAATTAAGGAAACCTTCTGCTCTTAGAACGGTACTGTGGTGAATTATGTCAAATTGAATAGATGTTGATGTCGGAGGAACCTCCAGGGCATGATAGCCAGGTGTTATTGAAAAACATGATAGCACCAGTGAGGGTTTGTCATGGGTGCAGAGTAACCAGGCAACCAAGTGACAAGATGAGGTCATTCAGGGAATTCATTTTTTTTTCTCCTTTGGGTCCTATTTCAAAGTTGGTAACTCAAATCCAACGGCTCTGTGAGTGCTTGTGTGGTTTTGATCATGCGGGCTCACCCTGGTGTTTTCTTTTGCTCTCTTTAAGGCTGGTAGCCTCGGTAAATAGGATGTAGATGTGGGAACACGCCCACTTTGTCAAAATCACACACTCACACACAGGTGAAGGGCGTTTCTTATTACGTCACTCACACTGCAGCGGTGATGAGTGGTGCGGAAGGAGCTGTCGTCAGTTTAGACGACGTTGTGCTTCTCAGTTTGAAAAGAGGTTTGTATAAACATTTGGAGCCTATTCTTCTCGAGGCTGAGGGGATTTTGGAATTGATGTAAGAGGATACTTGAAGGAAACATCTAGCTGTTGAGGAATTTGTAATGCGCTGCTCTGAGCCACGGGAAAACTCAGGTACTGAAAGGAGTTTCATTTGTTTTTTGAGGACAGGTGATGAGTATTCTTTGTCCACGACTGTCGTCCCGGTTGTGTTTTGTGCAAAACAAGTTTTACATTTAAGGATTTTCAGGCAAACTGGATGTAGACATGGAACAGAGAGTACATTTTTATGGCTACAGTTGTCTCTGCCCACCACTGATCCACATTATTTCTTTCCTTTCTCTGTTCTGTGCCTCTTCCCCTCTCCTCCTCCTCTTCGTCCACCTCCTCCTATCTATCTGCCTCCGCAGGGGAGTCAAGCCAGGAGCTGGGCCCCCCTCCGTCGGTGGATGAGGCTGCCAACACATTGATGACGCGGCTGGGTTTCCTTCTGGGAGACAAAGTGAGTGAGGGGCCAGCCGGTACCCAGTACAGCATGGAGGATCCTGAGGCAAGACAGGTAACTCAACATTTGCTCCTAAATATACTTTAGGGGTATCGCTCTATGACACTTGTTATTTTTTCTTTCATTTTGATCAAGATCTTTTCATACAAAAAGCCTTGGGGGTGGTTCACCCACTCACCAAACATTTCTATGTGGTACAAAATCATCTTGTGTTCAAGAAAAGGCACCAAAATGAATATTTTACAGATAATCTGACACAAATTAGCCATTGTGATCACAACATTTCCTTCACAGCTATTTTTAGTTAAAATTACTTTTTGTGGCTATAAGTGAAAACATCCAGGCTAGTTTAGCAGGTGATGAATGATGAAAATAATTATAGTTATTTGTCCTGGAAGTGCTGTCCCTACATTTCCCATTAACACTATTACAAGACATATCATGCATCTTTTGGCTGCATACTTAGTTTAGTGTGCGTGGAGCCATTAACAAAGTGCAGCTGATTTAAGAGTGAAATTTTAATGAAGTGACTACTGGTGTTGTATGATGTAAAGAAAGAGATTGATAACAAGAAAAGAAAGGAGGTAGGGGGGTGTCGATGACTAAATGGAAGGTAAGATGAAGAAAAAGTGGATGTTTAATACAAAATGGCTTTGGGGTTTTGAGCGGCTGGTGTTTCATCAAGAAAACAACCTAACATACTGTAAGGATTATAACAACCTCTTTCGACCACGAAATTGCTCAAAGGACCCTGGAGAGCTTCTAGACAAAGACTGCCAAGAGAGGTTAAAATTACAGCGATGAGACAATGTTGTTGTTCGGCATTTTCATGAAAACCTCAATAAAATCAATTCTAAGAATCATGTATGATTAAAAAGATACATTTACATTTATAAACTTGTTTATCGTTTCCCCCAAAATGTGTGAGGTGGAAAATCTGATTGGCTGGTAACGTGCAGAATCAACCAACCATATTGACTGGCGATTGAAAATAAAAGTAAAATAAAAGTTAATGTAGAGCCCTGCTTTTGACGGATTTTATTTGTGGATTAATTAAGACTCAATGTGTTATCACTAACTTGTGTCCCTCTTACCGCACTGTCATATTGCATGCCATGGTACTGCTTTAACCCAGGAGAAACTAACTGAGCAGTGAGCACTGGCTTTTAGAGAATGCCTTGGCCCAGTTTTCTGGGCCAGCAAGTATTGATGGGGGAGGGGTCTTGATGTCGTTCCAATATTCTAGAGCCCTGTCGCGCAGGTTTTCTGGCTATTCTAGCTGTAGCTCGCTCTATTGCTTTGGCATGTGGTGTATTAAACATGTTTACGACAGTGAAATCTCATACTGCTTGGACTTTTTAACTGAAAAGTTTTGATTTAGATTTATTCTTCATTTGTTGATTCCATCACTGTGGTTGAAGCTAGCTACGTTATGTTAGATTCTGGTATAACTACTGTGTTTGCTTGTGATTTTGACATATTTGTATTATGATAAACTCGGTCACCTAATTTGATCTGTTTTGACATTTATCTTCATAGTATCATCATTTACGTTCAGTTTTAATAGATTGTTGCCTGTCAAGATAGCTGGATCAAAAAGACATGTTAGTAAATTGGAGTTAGACTCTACAGTGCTATGGATTGAGAATGTTTCAGTGCCTCCCCATCAAGCATCAGATTTTTACACAATCTAATTAGATTACATTATATAACAAATACTTAGAAATTTTCTTTTTTTAAATGAATTATTTTTAGTATAACTTAAATTTTGCTCAGTTACAGCTGGTGTATTGGGTTGACACCCAGCATGTTAGACCACTCTAGGTTACTCTTTTGCACTGTAACCTTTCTATTTATGAGTTTGACAGTTGTGCAACAAACAGCTCCTGGCACAGCAGGCCTCCTGCAGATGCCCTGGTTTCTCTACTTAAACCTAATTTGACAGGAATAAATATTTGAAACCGTGGGAGGAAAACCGTTGCAGCTGAGAGGGACTGTTGAGGAGAAATAAAGGGGGGTGGGGAAAGGGGGCTAACCTGTTGCTGAAGCATGCAGTGCAGGTGTAGGTATGGGTTTGCACTAAAGCAGTGTGGATAAACGATTAGACTGATGGACTGCCTGCGCTTGATGCAAGCGCTGCCGGAGCAGTGGGGGTGTAGAAATTGAGAGAGGTTTATTCAAGCGGCTCTTTTTAGAGACATGACTCATACAAGTACCTCGCTGCATCGTGCACACAAACTTATTATTTTACATATCTGTCCCAAATACCGTGTTGTGGATTGTAGTTATGGCTGATTCGTTAACCGATAGAAGCACAGATTGCCTTGAGAGCGCATCCATTCACCAGTAAGAGAGTGAGCTTTTGTTGTAATTTGCTCAAGATTTCCTTCCTTTGTCTTTAAGAAGTAGTAATAAAGTGTTTAGCTTGCTGAATTGGCATTTACCATTTACTGTTAGAGTTGTATTAATAAAAGTGCAGAGGATCACCATATCCAAGCTCTTATAAAGAGAGAGTGTGGGTTCAGAAGATAGTTATCGTATAATTCGTGATTTTGTAGCAGATTTGTTTTTTTTCAAACATTTAATTTGATTTCACAGATCGTTGGTTTGGAACTGGGGTCCCTCCTCCTTGAGGTGCTACAAAGATAACGGGGGGCATGTTAGGTTGTCAGTATTAGATTACATAAACATTCACACAAAACATATTAGTTGGATCATTTAAAATTTGCATTAGGATAAAGTTAATCAAGATACCTTTGCTAAAACCAGATATGTGTTGTGAAGGTACTTTGAAGGAAATTGTATATTGTTTTTTGCCAATGCTGTCACATAGGCCACTAATCAAATGCATAGTAAGTGTTTGACCTTGAGGACTTAAACTATTTGAGCTGTAATGATGCATTTCTTACTTTAAACTGATTCATAGTCCAAATAATTTCAGGACTAATCACTAAAAATGTGTGATTATTGTATTAAATAAAATTTTATATAACACTTGTCATACCAAAGGGCTTTACATTATAACATTAATAATTGAATATAAAATGAAAGTAATTCAACATCAAATCAAAAAATGGAGTAAACATAGGTTGAAAACATCAGGCATAGTCCTGTAGGCAGAGGATACTGTATAAATACACACAACATTAGAGATACACATCTTGTATCATCTCCTACCCCTACGTTGCTGTTTGCATTTTTTAAAAACAAAAATCTGGGTCAAACTTTTGAACTTCCTCTGGAAAAAAAGCACATTCTCGTAGCATGTTTGAACCCCTTTCATCTTCTGTGCCCCTCTTAGAAGATGCAGCACATACTTTGAAAACTCCTTCCGTAATATATTCACTAACCCTTTTATATGCTGTAATTAAATGTCAGGTACACATCAACCTGCTTAAAAGGAGAGTTAGTGATCATAGGCCAAAAGTTTACCCTGTTATGCTTTCTGTATATGTATAAAACATCTATACGATCTTCCATTTGATGCAGTTAAATTCCTACAGTAGCTGCAAGACCTCACCAGCTGGTGGAACAAGGTGACCTTAACTTGCGGAGAGAGCGGTTAATTGCCTTTCATACTGACTCCCTGAATAGATGCAGTGTTACAAGTTCAGTGTAATCCTCATGCGACATTTAAGGTCAGACCCTCACAAGGCGGGGTTCATTAGCGCAGAAGATAAAGCAGCAAGTATTGCTGCAGGTTTGAAGACCCTTCTGTGAACTTCTGAGTTTGTTTTTGGCCGGTTGACACTTAAGCAATCCCACCAGCGAGGACAGCAGAGTGCTATGGTGACAGAAATGGTCTCTGACAAACTATTCTAATTCTCTCTCTCTTCTCTCGCAATAAACACCTCAAATTTAATTCAAAGTGCTTTACATAGAACATAAAAGCTGTAAATGTTCCTCATCCACTCCACATACTCCGTTTTGTGTGAAAAGACAAGTCAACATGTAAACAAAGGTATCTGAGGAGCAACCAGTCTGAGATTAATTGACAACCTGCTCCATCTCCAGGGCTGCAACCTTGGCAGATAATTGACAGATGAATCAATATGAATGTCTCAATAATAATTAGTTTCAGCATTGCTCCTGAGTGACTGTCGGTTAATGCAAGACGTATTAACTATTGTCTCTCTTCAGTCTTCTTCCTGCCAAGTGATCTAGGCTAAATTTTGCCTTGAGCACCACTTCAGTCCACCTGTTCTCTCTTTGTTCACCCCACTGTTGACCTGAACTTATCAACAGAGCTGTTACAGAGGAGTGTGTAAAGTGTCTGATGCAAACACTTAATCACTCCCTGTGTCTTTGTATCTTTGTGGGTGCTGCATGCATGTATCGTTAAGCTATGTGTGCCTGTGTGTTTTGCATAAGAATGGATGTGTGGGCGCTTGCGGCATCAGATTGGATGCTGCATAGTGTTTTTATTTTGTCCCCTGTGGTTGCCTGTCTCCTAACCACAGCTGACACAGAATAGGGTCCCTGCAGGACTCCAAAAGAACACCAGCACTGAAAAAAATATAAATTAATTGTATGTATGGGGTCTTAAAATTGAATCCTGGCATGGCATTTGAGAACAAAATCTGAATGATGAATGGATTATTGAAGAGCTAAAATGCCACAGCTGGATAGATGCTATCCATGTCTGGTCTTAGCTATACTACCTTTTGATCAGCTTCCCATACACAGCCATACGACAGTGCATTATAGAGGTGTTGACAATGGTTATTCTCCTGCAAAGTCTCCTAAGAGTAGGTGTTCAAGTTGTTCTTCTATGTTGTTTTTCTGAATGAAAATATATTTGCGTCTTTTTAAAAAAAGGCAGCAGTTTCAATATTTAGGGTTATACCCAGCAGCCCCTTGTTAAAGAACAGCGCAGAACATTTAAAATCATGATTTTTTTTTTTGCAAATTGCAAAAAGTGGAAGACAAAACATCTGTGTAGCATTTAAACAAGATTTTTATTTTTTTTTTACATACAGTTGGAGAATGAAAAAGGTGGTTTATTCTATAGCCTCAAAGCGTTTAGGTGCTTTTTGCAGCCAGTTCAATCTTAAATTTTTGTTTGGTAGATATTTGGCTCATCCTTTTATTCTATTTTTTGAATATCCTTGGTCATTTTATTGTGAAATTTGTTTAGACCGTGTAGACCATGAAAGAAGGTAGTTAAATGGGATTCAAGCGGTGCTCATTGGTAAAAGCTAGCCTCTCTTTATTCACTTCATCTTTCTTTGCTCTCCTTCCCCCACCCCTCTTGTACTGTATTAGATCCATTATTTTCTTTACCAGTAAAACATCACCTGTACCAGTGGCTATAAAACAAGGCCATCTACTTTACTTGACTTTTGCACCATTTTGTTTCAAACATACATTTGTAATTGCAACCAGTAACTTAAACATTTGATTTGTCAGTGGGCAGGATTTTTTTCTAAAAATGATTGTGCTTGTTTTGATGTCTGTTTCCCTACATATCCTGCTAAATGTTCTAATTAGGATGTAGGAATCTTTTCCTCATATTTTTGTCAAAGAAAGTACC
>JAPMNP010657216.1:0-13800 GCA_029874935.1 Atherina boyeri | reverse complement strand
TTTAAATCGATTTTTTAAATTTTAAAAATCGATTCAAAAATCGTTAAACATAGAGATTCGATTCTTATGTGAATCGTTTTTTTTTCCCACCCCTAATATATACACACACACACACACAAACATACATATAGTTTAAAGACAGACAGAATAAACAGATTGATAAAAAGTTAAAATCATTAACACCACAATTTTTCCTTGTTATTCACAGCTATGGGACTCACTATGTCCTTGAACAAGTACATTACTTCTTTAACAAGCTTTTTAACAAAAATTTACCACTACTGCAAAAACCTTGACCTCCAAAATCCATTTCTTGTTGACATTAGTGAAGGTGAATTAAAAAAATCCCTGAAAGTGTTTTATTTTATTGATTTGTCATATACCTCAATGTGGATGGGTCACGCGGGAATATCCAACAGTGATTTGTATAAACTTTTGAAGGTGAGATCCATCCCTTAGGAGAAAAGTTGAAAGAGAAACTAAGAGTGAATAGTGAAAGAGTGAAGTAAAGACCAACAATGAAAGGGAGATAACAGGTAGTTGAAGTGAGGAAAAAAGAAACAATAAACATGGAGGTCTCCCGTGCTGCGGGAGCAAAGTCACCCTCCCCAGTATCCCCACTGGGGCCGTTAAGGGTCAACTGAGAGCTAAGAGGCCCATTAGTGTCCACTACATTGCCTGCTCAGATGACTGGAGAAAGGATGAGAGACACAGTTGTGTTTGGTGAATTATACATACATTCACACACACACACAGAGGTTACTCCACGCCTCTCTCTTATGTCAACCCTTCCTCCCGCTGTGGTGAGTCTCCGTCTTATTTTTTGCTGACCTGTATATAGAAGGGTTGACAGAGGTGAGCACACAATCTCCTGACGCTCAAACACAGAGAATTGGATCACCCCTAGGATGACCTTCTCGGAGTGACGGCTTCCCTATCTGCACCTTGTGCTGTCTCGGGAACCGTCCAGGGCAGACTTTAACGCTGTTTGGCCCCTGGGTTAGTGGCTCCTCTGCCTCTGCTGCCGGGCAACATGACAACCTATACAAGCCCCTGTCAAACACATGACTGACACGTCCCCGCCCACCACCACCAACATTCGCACCCGCCCCATCAAATTACCCCAAAACCCAGACAGATGACCATATCTTGGCTCCCCATTTTCTCTCTTGTCATCTTCCATATGATGCTCATGCACATGCTCTATTCTGCTGTGGATTTATTCTGTCAGATGACATAAAGACTGGCTAAGTTTTTTTTAAGTTTCATCTTCTTTTGACTACATGAAGTTAGTGGGAGTTGAACCAAGGGCACAAGGCTTGTTCACTTCAAACGAAGGAGCAGGTTATGTGGTGACTACATCAGCGCAAATGCACTTTTGTTGTTTAGTCACTTCTACTTTGTCCATCTTACTGTGATTGATTTTGTTAGTGCTGCAAGTCTGATCACGCACTGCTCTTCATAAACCACAATGCATCCCATGCCTTTGCTGTACTTCTGGTGGAGACTGGCGCACACATAAACACAAACAAATCACAGGCACACATAGAGAAAACCCATACACACAAACACAAAAAGAGGGCCCCCGCTGCGAGCATAAGAGCTACAGTACTCCCTACATCGACAGTGGCCTAGATAAACACAATACACACAAAAGAGTCACCCCATGAAAATAACCCTCCATCTAAGCATCACTGCACTTATCTACTCATAAACATAGGGATAAATCAATTCAGTGAGAAACACATGTTTTTTTTCTCTCATTTGAAATTACAGCTGCGGGACCAAAGCTAGCATGATAGCATAGGTCAAATTCACTAACCTCTTCTCTCCATGGCAACAGTGTAGCTCTTATAAAAAAAGGCTCTGTGTGGTTTGCAGAAGTCATTGAGAGAGGTTTTTTTGTTCATGTGTGTGTGCCATGAGAGTGTTAGTGTGTCTTATGTGCTGCACAAGCACATAAGAATGCATACACGTGTATACATCCTTATGAAGGTATATCTGTCTATCTGTGCTTGAAGAGTGCGAGAAAGCACGAGACAACATCCCTGTTATCACAGCGTCTGTATTAGCATTGCAACGTTTCACCGCTTTGTTTTACTCTGACCTGTATAATCAGTGTCACATTAGCAACACAACAAATCAAACGGTGCAAGTCCCCTCCTCTGCAACCTTTCACACACACACAGACACACACACGCACGCAGTCACACAGACATGCAACACCACATGTCCTCCTTCAATCTCCCAGCTGGCCACCATACTGTGTCAAACAGATGTTAATTAATATGATAACTAATACTTATTACAGAAAGTATAAACCTCCAAAACCACTCATTTAATTTGGGCTTATTCAAAAGCAAAAAGATGAAACAGATCAAGAACATCTCATCTCTCCCTTTGCATATGCAAGCAAACAATAAATATCTGAATGTATCTATGATTTAAGTTTAAGAGTGTAGTTAAATGCAAACATGACATTGAGACATTTTGAAAAAGAAGCAAAAAAGAGTCCATGGTTTTAAATGTGAACTCTTTCATTATAAAACATTTCTATTCATTCTATTTAATTCATTAAAATAACCTCAGAAATCAAGCAATTGGTGAGCATCTCAATCTGTCGACCCCAATGATAACATTGTCAGCAAACTGCAGTATTTTGACAATGAATGAGTTGTCAGAGTTTCTTAATAGTGAAGTCTTGACAGTAAACTGAGTATTTTTGGGGGTTTGTTCTTCCTTTTGAGGCATTTTAATAATCTATGCTTGGTCTTGATGGTTTTTCCCCAGTTTTCTTATGCTGGAAAAAATTATCTGAACATTAATTAAGAATGTTAATAATCATTAGTTGCAACTTTTATAAAGTATAAATATTCTAAGAAAAATTAATATTTTCTTGGTTTTCTTGTTTTTTTTCTTTGTGTATCATTGTGCTTTCACTGACCAGTTTCTTCTGAGTATAATTACTGCTGTATTGGCTTTCATACTCTTGTGACCACCTTGAAAACATCTTGATAAAAAGGCAAGTTTTGAATTTAACAAGCTTATTGAACAACAAAACACAGTTCTGGATATCTGGAAGTGAAAGTGATACTATGAGGGGTTTTTGTGGTTGTTTTTCCTTCTGTTGCTGAAAAGGACTTATCAGAAAAAAAAGAAACATAAAAGGGGTGTCGAACTCGATGAGGGACTCTAAAACCTCAGTGACAAATTCATAACTGCATGGAAATCTATTAAAATAAAAGTCCATATTCCATTACACATTAGCAGCAGTGCAGATTCTTGTTCTCATATACGAGCAGGAAAATCTGCATCCGCTCTGCTCCTTCTACTGTAAACCCTCCAGCCTTGAAGAAGTATGAGAAGAAAATGGGGAGAGAGGAAGGAAGAAATTGAGAAGTGAGGGGGAAAAGAGGAAGAAAAGGAGAGAAGACAGACAGAGACAGATGGGCAAAAAGACAAGTGCGGAAAGACAGACGGGAGGAGGGAGCTGAAAGGAGGAGAGGAGATAGAGGGATATATTGAGGAAGGAGAAGGAAGCGTACTGTAGGAGATCCAGCTGACATTAACGGGTTAGTTTATGAGATGTGATGATTAGCCAAATCCTGCTAATCAATGACACATTCACATGGGTTCCTGCTCTGTTGCTAAACACTAATTGGTCTATTCTGCAGCAAATAGGGAGATGCTGTTTCCTACTTCACTGTAAGCAATGCGAGCTGACACCGGGGCACATGTGAACGCACAAACACACACACACGTGTCAAATCTTACTTGTATGCACATACTGTACATCTGTAGCGGATTCTAGTACATAAAAGGTCAAATTGAGATTGATTCAATTTGAAAGTGGATGAGGAGCAGAGGATCCTGCTCGACTCCCTCGAACAATAAGGAGAGAATGGGGTCCTAGAGCGGGCCAGTTGAACTAGCAGAATGGGGGGAGGAAGAGGTGGAGGGGAGGCTGGAGAAGGAGCCCTAAATTCAATTTCACTTTGTTGAGTATTTAGATAATGTCTCCTAATGTAATGCCAGGCTGTGAGGGGATCCACAGTATAGCTGCAGCAGTCATTAATCCCAATGCAGCAGCAGCGCCACCAATATCTGAGCAGAGGCAGTGCATCACTGAGCCGCAAACTGAAACCAATTCACCTTATGGATGGATACAAAGGCTACACCTGCATCTGTGTTGCAGGCACCTAAACATTAAGTTTGCATTTTCCAATCAAATTCAAGTACTGGATCTACCACTTATACACATATAAAACATGTGCTCTGAAGTGTACACCCCATCACTCAATGGCAAATGAGAAATCTAAGCAAGCTATGAAAGTATTCCAAAAATTCTATGCAAACTACATTCAAATTGACAATTTGACATATAAAGCAAGAAGGAGTATTATATTAATTCTATATATACTCCAACCCACCCTTATATTGTTTTCATTTTGTTTCCCTGTCCCAGTTTAAACTATGAGACATTTTATATTACCATCTAGTTGTTTTCACTGATAATGCATGCCGTTTTCACCTTCATTTAAACACATACAGTTATTGTACTACGATTTTTGTTTTTGCATTGGCTGCATCAGTATGAAACTTTCTGAACATCATTAAAGGGTTCCGTGTCTAACTACACCTACTGTATAAGGCCAAAATTAAGTTTTCTTCTCCATGTGAACAAACTCTACTCAGTAAATTTAATTGAACATGGTACATTAAAAAGCTTCATCTAAATTATGCGGTTGGAATCATTTGGACTTGCATGACTAAAACCTGCCAAAAAACTTTAATAAATTAAAGTATATTTCATATAGTTGAATATTTAGTTATGTCAGTACAACAAATAGTCAGAAAACATATATGTAACTTACACAAAAATACCAAATATTAAGCAGTTTTGGCTTCTAAAATAGTGTCTTCCTGTCTGGTTTTTACAGGTGACCATCTTTTGTGTTTAAAAAATGTAGATGTATATTTTGATAAAAAGCAATTAATATGACGCCCCCTTGAAAACTTTGCTATAGTAATTTGCTAGTCCAAGAATTCCAAGAAAAATAATTATGAAAATAGCTTTTGTTTCAACAAAAACATATATAGTTAGCACAGAGCCCCTCTCCTTAATGTCCTAATATTTTCACTCTCTTGAAATATACACACCCAGGCATAAATACAGCACACAGACAGCTAGAGCACAATGAGTGCGGTCAATGTGGGGTGTATTCCTCTTTCAGAGAGTGCCGGTGGTTAACAGTGCTTTGCGTTGAAGAGGAGGACAAGAGGAGGGTTCACTCCAACACATGACTGTTACAACCTAAATATTAGTGCAGGGACTCTCCCTCTCCCACTCTGTGAGTGTGCCTCGGTAGCGTGTCTGTGAACGTGTGTGTGTGTGTGTGGATGTAATTATGTGCAGAGGAGAGGCTGTTTGGGGTAAATAGAGTTGCAATTATTCTTTTAACCTGTTGGATTGTCAGCCCCACTAACACACAGGGCCAGGAAAAGATGGAAAACAGAGACAGACTGATAAGTGCAGTATTTAGCAACAAAACAGCAGCACACTTAACTAAAAACTAAATGCCTAAATTTCTTTATGACTTGGACTTTCAGAAATGTGGTTTTTATATTTCAGTTGGTACAAATTGGGTTTATGGATTACATATGTCTAACAGAGGTAGAAAGTGAAACAAATCCTATTCAATATTTTTTTTCCATTTAAAAGCACAGTGGTAGAGAGACTCTGAAAAGAGAAAAGCTCTAAATGAATGCATTACTAGTTCCTGTTATTTCAAAACCCCACTGGATGCACAAACAATGTTTAAAGCAGGTGCTAACATTACGGCAGAAGTGACTGCTGTGTGTGAAGACTTGAAACACTGAACTGATTTAATCTGATTCACTTACTGTTGACAGCTGTTTCACTGAGCTGAAGTGTAATGCACCATCAGCAGCAAATGGAGAACCCCATTCAGCACCAATACTGTCGCATTAGAGCGAAGAGTACATTTTATTTTTCCTCAATACGTTCTAAATGGGTTCATTGCCAAACGAATGACAAGCTTTTGAATTATTACATTTCCCTGTAAAGATTACAAGTGGGAGGAGAGAGTCATTCAAGCCTTGTGATGAATACATTCACTGCATTTAGTGCAAATTACACAGTATTTGGTATATAAATATTAAAAATAAATCTTATTAATCACACTACTTTAAATGTACAGATCCCATGTAGGTTAAAATAAAGATAAATGAAAATGTTTTATCAGCTGTTCAATTTTGGATGAGGCGTCATGATATCAAACACTCCATACAGGAATAAAACAGCAGTTTACCCGCTCCCCCTCTTTTACTTTTGCACACACACAACATGCAAATAATGTTATCTGCTCAGATCACAAACTCAGCAGATCTAAACTGCACGTCACGATAACTCAACATATGCACGCACACACACACACAAATGCAGAGTTCTGTGCTCCTTGTCAATAGGACGTTAAGGGTTTTGGCACTAATGACCAGTGTAGAGATAAGAGCGGAGAGGTTAATGTGTTGCTGTGGGTGATCAAGATAAGACCGATCCCTTCAAGCCAGCACACAATGAGACAGAGAGAAAGGGAGAGTGGACAAAAAAAACAAAAAAAAAAAAACTGGCGGTACAGGAGGAGAAAAAAAACAGAAACAGAAAAACAGAAATAAGCAAAAGTGTTCTTTATGTGAGACAGCATTGAAGTGTTTGTGTTAAACTGCTGTAAAATACTATTTATTGATGTATGAATAAGTGGATTCATGTAGAGTCTGTAGATCAGTGATGCACATGTAAACATGCATAAATAAACACACACAGCAGAGAAGCGCTTTAAACGTTTTTTTTTAAAGAAAAAAAGACTCCATAGGTACCACCAGCCGGTCCTGCCTTTCATTGAAAGGTTTATCGGTGCAACTCAAAAGACAAACCAAATATACAACCCTGTCCCACATACAAAAGAGCTTTACATGAATGCTTTCTTTTTGCAGGTCAGGATATGTGGGTTTACATGTGAATACACCTCCATGATGTGTGCATTTATCTCTAGGGATTTCTTTATTTAGAGTGCTGTTAGCATTTCGGGCTAGACAAGTTGTTGTGATTGCTGTTTAAGTACTTTTTTCTTCTTTTTTTTTACCAGATGCTCGATACCTGTATACATGTATGTGTATGCATGTATGTGTACGCATGCACACATGTACAAGCACACACTCCTCCCTTTAAGTGAAAGTGAAATAAAATTGACTGCCCCTCCCCACCACCTTCCTCCATCTGTGTGGCCGGCTAGGTCGGCTGACATTTGGACACTTGTCAATCATCTCTTTCAATAGCCAAGCGGCAGGAAAAATGGAGTCGGGGGGTCAGCAACTCAGTGTATCGCCATGGCAACAACTGCACTGAAGTTCATATGCCTGCTGGGTCTGGAGTTCTAAGTGTGTGCACATCTGTGTGTGTGTGTGAGAGAATGTCCATTTTTGTTTCTGGTTTTAGCGTGCGTGCATGCCAGCTTGTGTGTCCAATTGTTCCTCATCAGTCAGAGGCAAATACTCCTCCCATTACAGCTCTGCCACCTCTCACCTTGCAACGTCACATGCAGCTTTAGCCTTTTCTCCCTCCTTTCCTTGCTCACAATTTTTTTTAACCTCTCTCCTCTAACCAGCGGGTCAAGGAACAAGGCCCTGCAGGAAGTACAGCATCCAAAAAAAGAGAGAGTACTTAACCTTTCAACACCTCCGCCTCTCCCTCTTTTTGCCCCTCTGCCTCTTACCGTTTTCCTGCTCCTTGCCAGTGTGTTTCACTGTGGTCCTCCACTTGCGCCTGCTCTAAATCTAATTGTTTTCTCATCTGCTATAGATGTGCATTCATCTATTTGGCAGCATTGCATTTGGCCTTTGTTGACGAGTGGGTGAGAAGCGTGCATGTGTTATCCCATATTGTGTATAAGCAGTCCTGTGCTCAGCCAAAGCACAGGAAAACAGAGAGACTGAGTAGGCAAACACAGCCACAACAAACTATGTTGAGTCTGCGCCACCGGTGGTCTGTTTATGGAATGAATACAGAGGATAATTTGTGTTCTCAGTCAGGGAAAATAGCTCAGATTGAGCCTCGAAGGACAATCTGCTGACCCGTTTACCGAACACTTATCGCAGAGAGGTTCACCAGCACTATTCATCCCTCTGGGGCTCCAGCAGCCACACACCTCCTATGTACCCAGACTTTAATGACAGAGCAATGTGCAGTGACAGCAGTCAAAGAATAATGACTTTAATACAATACTCAAGCTGCTTTAAAAACCTGTAGCTCTCGGAATAAATATCTTGGATAATAATTCACATACACTGCATTTTATGAATTAGATTAAATATTTCTTGCATGGCTGAAAACTAAACTTCTGCAGCATATTAGCACAATCGTTCACTGAGGAACAGTGAATGAAAAAAGCATGCAGAATGCTGGATGTAATTTAGTTTCTGTTTTTCCTCTTACTGTAACTGGTGATTTTACAAGTAAAATCTGCAGCTAATAGCTGTTTGATGTGGATTAACATGCACCATTACCCCACTGTACCAACACTGCCAGAATCATTACAGACACATACACACTCATATGAACAGAAAGTCATAACAGACACTAACACTGCTCTATCCAAATCTCTCCCTGACAATTTGTGCATGCACACGTCTTGGTCCAATACTCTCCCTCTTCCCAGTTTCCATCAATGGACAAGGCCTGACTGGAATGGCGTAATTCTGTGGGATAATTCATGGATAATTTCGGGATAATCTCCAGCAAACCATTCGAAGCGCTGCCACCCAGTTTGCCCGCAGCCTGATTAACAGGCACAGAATGCCAGCCACTTGTAGTGACCGACACCGCCAGCAACCACTCTGGTGCATGCAAATAAACAAAAACAAACAAGGACTTCCAGCAGGGAAACAAGCTTGCACACAAATTTACCAGGTTACTGAAAGGGCCATACACACAAAAGATGGAGACAAACAAGCTCAAAACACAATAATGTAAAGACATCTCGTCATGTGCAAAAATCATGAATGTGAAGAGGGTACACATTCTGTCCATTCCATGGCCCAACACAGAAACACGGGCACACAAGCACATGGCTAAAGGGACTTTCATTATGCATGATTGCCATCTTGTGGTGAGAGCAACTGTGTTTTTAAGAAAAAATAAATAACCTTCTCAGTGACTTGAAATTAAATGAAACATTTTACAGACTCCTCTGTTCTTAGGCTCATCCATAACATAAAGACAATTACAATTTTTTTCTAAAAAGGATTTGGACCAATCTGCCTGCCAACATTAGGCTAGTGTAAGTAGTGTAATGTTTTAAAAAGTGTTTAAACCCTGACAGAGAATTATCAAGAGAGAATGACTTCCAATCGCTACTTTGTATGTATATATTTAATTGTAACACCTGCTTTATCCTGAAATTAGGGCTGAAGGCAGTTTGACTCTGATCCATATGTTGATAAATGCTGACATCTAGTGGCTAAAACCCAAATCTCACAGCGTCAGGTACCATGGAACTACAACACATTTGGATTGAAGTTCATAACACCACCTCTTGGCCAAAACATCCACATCACTTCATCAATCGAAGAAGAAAGCTGACCAGATTTGTTCAGCTGCCTAACACAAATTGTAGCATTTAAACCTTTGCTGATTTGCCTTATTTTGATAAAACCCAATTCCTTCTAATAACAGTGAAATCTTTACCCAGAATTTTTTTTTTGGAGAATAAGTATTAGAACAATGTTTCTGTGAGGTAGCCAATGCATAATTACAAAAGTGATTCAGACTTGAATGACATTTTCTTATGTAATGATAAAGATGATATCATACAGAAGCACAAAACTGTGTGTTTAAATACAATGATGCATGTAAATGTGAAGAAAAGTTCTTTAAATGTTTGACTTAAAAAGATAAAACCAATTAGCCT
Organism: Atherina boyeri; assembly: GCA_029874935.1. Lineage (NCBI taxonomy): Eukaryota > Metazoa > Chordata > Actinopteri > Atheriniformes > Atherinidae > Atherina > Atherina boyeri. Next base: position 3,814 of record JAPMNP010657216.1, on the reverse strand, counting down.
TTCTCATATATGTCAAGTCTTCCACTTGATATACAAAGTTTTACACTCTTTGGACAACTTTACAATTAAACAGAAAATATGGGTGCTGTAGATGACATTTACAGTAACTATATGTGGCTCACTTTTCACAGTTCACATTTCACTTACAGTCAGTATCCTCTGGAAAAGTACACATCAATAACATACCTTCCTGACAGCACAGGAAAAAACATCCATAACCCAAAAACCGAAAAATACAAACTATGCCCAAGTCCATTCATAAAGTACTATTTCAGATTTACTCACCATTTTTCTTAACTGTACTATCACTTTTGAATTCCTGTCATCAATGTCCTCTTCCTCCACTGTTGCAAAAATGTCCACAATTAACCAGAATATTTAAAAATTAAAGGATGATTAAAAACTGGAAGTTAAGTTTGGAGCACTGTGTTCACGAAGCATCCAGAAAAATCCTCAGTCAGTTTGTAAGACTCCCTCCCAAAAGAAATCTCACAAGCCTGTAACTTGAACTGAGACAGCTGATTTGATAAGATACAAGAAGCGTCCCCTCAGTCAGCTGGCACTTTTTTTTGGTCCTGCTGGCACCTCTTTCACTCTTTACAATGAAGTTAACTCCGCTGAAGATCGTCACAGAGAAGTAGCCTTGACGTGGACAATTATACACAATAATAGTGAGAGATGATATGCATTGATCTGCACAGATTGGTGTAGCAAAGTGGCAAGACAGCTCACCTGTTTTACCGAGGCTACGCTCCTGTCTTCAGGCATTGAAAGCCCTGCTGTCAGATTTATACCACCGCAGACACACCAGTCTCCTCTCCTCTCTCCTCCTCGCCTCTTAGACATTGACTGCATTTTCTCTGCTCTATCTGTGCACTTGACCAATCCACTCCATCAGCTCCACCACCCTCAGCAATCTGTCCACCCTATTCCATTTTTATGATACTTTCTCACACTTGCTTTCTTCCCCCTACAACTGCTAAACCAGTCACCTGTAGGCTTCGAGGCACTCAGAGCCATTTCCCAATCTCTCGCCCTCTAAGCTTCATCTTTATCTTGTCTATCTCACCTATTCCTGTCATTTTCACCTCCCTCGCTCCCACTCACTTTTCACTCCTACTCACTTTTAGTCCTTTCACTTCCTCTGTTAAATCCTCTGCTTCTACCCAACCATTACCAATTTTCTTTGACCCGCTATTTGCTATTAGCCCCTCATCTTTCTCCTCCCCTTCCTCTTATCCCTCCACTCTCCATCGCTGTCTCTTCCTATCCTCCTTATATACCCTCAGCCTTCGCTTTGCCTTCTCCCCATCTCCAGCGGCATGAATATATTATTATCTACACAATGGGGCCCTGCTTATTGTTTATGAATTACCAGCCTTGCGGCCAAACAAAGCCTATTTTCATAAGAAACCTCCATTTCATTTCAGCTCCAATTAGATTGGGGGCTAAAGAATAGGAGTCCTCAGGCCTCAGCCCCTAAGGATGGCAGGTCCATTCAGCTTCATTCAATGGGGCCTTATTGCTTTCCCATACAAAAGAGCACGTGGACGGGCTTTCAGACTGAAACACCAACCAAAAATGACTGGGAGACAGTACTGTACAATAACAAATCTTTAAAGAAAGGACACTGAGTGCTTATCCTCCCATCCATCAATTCATCCCTCACTCTTTGCTTTCTTCTTCTCCTCCCTTCGTATATTGTAAGACCTGGACATTAATGACAGACAGTTGAAAGAGAAAGGAGTGAAAGAAAGAGAAAAAGAAAGAGGCAAAGCAGCTCAGTTTTTCACAATACATGTCAAGTCTAAATGATCACTGGCTGCTGAATAGACTAGGAAAGGGAAAAGAAATGAGTCGTGTGTATGGATGTGTGTGTGTGTGTGTACAGCTGATTGATTCTCTGCTTTGAGAAGAGAGAAAAGAGTGAAGGAAAGCGAGAGGAAGACCTTGATGCTTTTTTTCTGAGCTCCACAATTGTCAGGAGGCGGGGGGGTCTGAGCTGTATAGTGGAGCGCCCACAGTGACAAGCTGTCACTCCATCCGGGTAGCAAGAGTCAGAGAAAGTGAAGAAGGGCTGGGACGGGTCCGAATCATGACTGTATATGCATGCTTCCTCATTTCATACGTTTGTCACCCACAAGCCACATGACAGGGAGTTGAAAATTTGTTTCCATTAAAACTGAGCAGAAATAACGAGCTGGAGCTCAAATTTTAGCAGCAATGTCTTTGGGTGGACCTTATGTACTGCTTGCACATTCAGACCCCCAACTTGAGCTTTGGGGGGCAGCTCTAAGTAAAGCTGTTATGCATCTCAAAAGCACTGAAACCTAACCACATCCTGCCGGAGTCTGGTTCTGATCTAAAACATAATTTCCGCAACATGTACATGAATATCACCTGGGCAGACTGAAAATCCCCCGCTCCAACTGAATTCTCTGACTTGGCAGGTAATTTCCAATATAAATAGACACAGGAATGCTTACTTGCACTGGTTGAAAATATCCATACATTCAGTCTAACCAAATCTAAAAAATACACCACTTACCTCTTTATGTAGGCTATAGTTATATAAAGGGAAGAAGTAAGATATGGCAAACATGGTCGAAATACAGTCAGATGTGAACTGGTCCAAGAAAAACTTCCCAATATCAAGGCAAAGCCTATTTTCATGCTCTGCTCCATTATTTATGACTGAGTGGCAGCTACACAGCTAACACTTTTGGAGAGTCAAGCCAGTAAGGTCAAAGCATGGCAACAGTGAGCTTTATCTTCTAAGATCTGCCTCACAGGATGAATGAGAAGTGGGCCTTTGTTCCTACAAAGGAATATTCAACATGAAACAAAAGGCCACCATTTTCATTGCTAATGAGTGGACAAGGTGAGAGTCACAGTGAAAAGGTTGACATCTGTGCTTATTCATCCAGCAACAGAATGGGATCATCTCTTCCACAAAGCTTGTCACAATTACCTGGATACACAATAGATTTCAATAGGCTGCTTGTTTTTAAAGGAGGTGGCAAACACACAAGATGCAATCAATGTCAAAGCCATATCAGTCTATTTTTCTCCACTTTTGAATATTTTTCATTTAAATCAACATAGCTCAAAGAACCATTTGTGTTTCAGCTTATTTTCAACTGATTTATGAAACACAGAGCATACACCTCGCTCAAAAGTTTGGGATCACTTTCCCATTGTATTTAATTTAGTTTAACATAAATATAGTCAACGTGTCAATATTTAAGTGCTTTGTTCAAGTGCTTTGTTCAGCTGTCCCATAAAGAATGATGCAAAAAAAAAAAAAAGACTTCAATTTAAGATAATTAATTCAGGTATATTCCAGTGTTTTGGTTGAAAAAGCACTCCTTTGACAAATGTATGTTAAGTTAGCAACGAAATTCACGGTATAGTCTGTTTATGTTATCATTTGGTTATTAATTACAGCTGTGCTTTATGTCCCTCCTATCTGTGAAATAAGGCAAAGTTTACTGAGAATGGAAATACACAAGAGTTATGCAAAAAATGTGCCTATATAACCGAGTAAACATTAAAAAAAACATCGTCAGTAAAAAGGTGTACTGAACATGAAAACAAAATCATGCTAGCTCTTGCAGCTCATACCTGGCTTGGTGACGTGAAACAGCTCCTTTAAAAGATTTGGAGAGAGGGTAAACAGAGATGAACACGGTTCTTCCGGATATTCTGCAGGTCAGTTAAAGTGACAAAACCATGAATGACACTATAGATCAAATAACAAATAAGATATAAGCTTAGACACGCAAAATAAATGTTTTCAAAGGCGGTACTCTGT
>JAPMNP010657202.1:0-12333 GCA_029874935.1 Atherina boyeri | reverse complement strand
AAAAACAGTAGCCAATAGAAAACAACCACTAGCCATTTAATATTGGTCGTTGGCACTTCAATCAACCTCGCTCGATTTTGCGTAGTAGGGGAGACGTTTCATAGGATAGGTGGGGGATGAAGGGGTCTTATGCGCATGTATCATTTGAAAATTAGTCAAAGCGTCGCAGACCTGGAAAATCCTCTGCACCACCTTTAACTGAAGAGTTTGGTGCAAGAAAAAATATATTTTAGTAATTTACCCAAAACCAAATAACATTTTTATTTGTATTTTTCAAAAAATGGTTATAAGTGTATGCACAATTACAGTGAAATAGCACAGATTTGACCTACATGAGAGCTATGACAATCAAAAGCCGTTATTTAAAAAGAACACTAAAAGCTCAAGACCAAGCCTTTTAAAATTACCAGCTCCTTAAAAACAACTCAAGTACAAGTTTGCCACTGTAACAAAGTGAATATTTGTCATTGACAAAATACAATTAGTCACAGATCGACCCACACACCAATTCTAAAGCATGCTGGAGGAAGTAGATGACTATGTCTCTGAATTTCAGCAGTTTGAAGTAAGTGATTTAACTCCTGTACTAATTCTGCATCATGTCGGTGCATTAAGATAAATGTTAGAACATCTTAAAGATTGACAGCAGATAGTGGCTAACTGAGTGACCAAACAACTAAATTTAGGATATTTGTGAAAAACCACAAATAAGACAACAAATCAAATTAACTTTTATTCATCTGCTATACATAGTATCCACTTAGTCATTTAGTTGTTAACTAAAAGAAAAAGCAAAAAACATTAGTTTGAATAATCTCATTGACAAAGAAAGGCAATATATAATCAATTCTGTAAAGTTGGAAAATGCAAACATGTGTCATATTTTGCTTTAATAATTTTCAGTCAATATTCTATGATTGCTAAATATACTAATTGTTGGCATAGCAAATGAAAAGTCACATATAGCAATTAATAAAACATGATTGTAAAGTTAATGTGAAAATGCTACAACTCAAAACTCCACATGTAAAGAGAACAGAGGGAATTTAGTGAATACACATCTGCAAAAAAAAGAAAAAAAACGAATGAAAACAGGATTGTTTAGATTATCTTTTTATTTTAAAAATGGTTCTCTTTAAGATTCTACATAATGTGCAACACTAAACAAGCTGTGAACACCAGGTAAGCAATGATGCATCAAGATGAAAAGGATGTTTAGGTTAGGGCACAATAGAAACATGACAGTAGAGAACAAGACAAGAAATACTATAGACTATATTTCTGCTTTTAGATAAATTCTTCACATTATCTATATAGTGTTTTGACAATCATTAAAAAAAGTGTAGTTTGAACTAAGGATAAACATGAAAACAAGGTTTACTCTGACCCCATTATCTGCTGAGGACGTGTCCATCCAACCCTCCTAACACACAGAAGAGTGCGCTCTGAGGATGCGCCACAAATGGCAGGACATTATCTTTGACGGCGTTAGGAAGGGATGCTTATTTTTTCTTTTGGGTAACCATTTAGTAAGCAGTGCTAATGAGGGCCAGCGTTAAGTATCATCACTTAAACAACATCAAAGCGGATCTCCAAGACAAGAAAATGACTTTGCTGGTGATTCACCATAAACTCATCTCGAGATATGCAGAATTAAGGAACAGAAAAAAAAGGAGAAGAAAACTGCCTTTACCCTGCATTAGTTTACCATTTCAACATGACACTTCATGATTCCTTTTTTGTATTATGAGTCATTGAGCTTGATACCCAAAAGCCGCTTTTATGACAACTAGGGTCACCATTTTTTAATTCCTTATCGCCGCCCTGATGAACAGGGTGCAGTTCAACAAGTCATACTTGCGCATGTAAAATAGCATCACAGAAGAGACTTGTACCATATGCAGCTGACAAAGCCTATTCATTGAAGGATGACATGAAAGGACGACTCATACAAAAACATAAGCTGTACACATTACATTTCTTAATGCAGACTATTATACAGTGAGTTGGTCAGAATGTTGTGATTTTCTTTTTTTAAATGTGCTGTATTTCCAGTAAAAATCAAGGCTGTAAATCCAAGCAAACCACAAGATGTGAGATGAGATTCTGTAGAAAAATAAGGATCTTAAAAACATTCCAGCTCTTGGCAAAATTTTGCAATCAATCATGAGCTTATAAACCGTTTTGTGCAGTTTTATTTCTTTTCCTGTAACAATTGATCATTTCAATTTCAAAAGAGGTTCAAAATAGAATAAATACTTTTTTGTCCCGACAACAGCCTTTCAGATCATGTTGAGTCCTGAATCACCTTTTAGATTTCACTAGTTTCATCTGTTCTACAGTAGATATGTCTAAATGGAAGACTGTGTTGCAAAACTACAGTATGCAATTAAGAAATTTTTAACCATCATATAAACCTCTAACAGTGTTTTACAGTACAACATATGCAATCTTGGTAAAAAAACAAAAAAAAAACAAACAAACACTTGTTTCTGAAATAAAAAAGAGAATACATCATCTTTTTAAAAATGTATGTGATTTTTTTGGTCCAAAATGACGAAGTGGAGGCAAGATGAGAAACAACTAGACAGCATTCCTGATGTAACAATAACTTTGGTAATACTTTTCCACGATGGATAGAATACTTAGAATTACAATACACTGAAGACTTAACTAACATGTTCATAAGTGTGAAATTACTTCTAGTTTGCTCTGAGCTGGTTTTGATGGAGAAACCCAGTGTCAAAACCCAGCTCTGCAAGCACACATGCCAACAATCACTCTCACACACACACACACACACACACACACACACTCTTCCCTCTTTCTGCTGATTTCAAAGTGACGACAGCAGCAGTTTCCTTCCATATTTTCATCCAGAGTCCACCCCCGGCCCACACCATCAAAGGCCTCCCTATGTGGGAAAGCAGATGCCGCAGCACTCCATACAGATTTCCAGGCAATCCGAGGACTCACAGCAGGCGTCCATGATGCCACAGTCCATGTCACAGGGGCAGTTGCAGTCGTCGCCCAGGTCATCGGCGCAGCAGCAGCAGCAGCATGCTTCCGATGTGCACGCGCCGCACGAAGCCTGGGCCACTACCATGTTGCAAAGCGTCAGGAACTCACAGAAAAGGCACGCCAAGATGCAGTGAACACAGCAGTCTGGGTCCGAGTCAAACCAGTCAGGGTCACAGGTTGTGAAGTGATGTGAGTATGTGGATGAAATCAGAACAAAAACATAAATGTGAAAAAAAAATTCTATTTTATAAGAAATTGAAAATGAATAAATAATTAAATGTAAACAGAGTTTGGTGTTTACCAAAATGATTGAATAGCAGTGTTAGTGAGTGATTCAAGCAGAGAAAAGAAGCAGGGCAAAAGGAAGATGGCCAATTGGGGGATTTACAGAAAAAATGAAAAATTCAAAGAAATGTATTCTTCTCTGGCTGTTTTGATTAACAGAGTATTAAATAATTGTGGCATTAAAATGCAAACTGCAAGGTTGATCAAACAAAGATGATTAAGAAAGAAGTCTAAGAGTCACTCTGGCAAATAGGTGAATTAATGCTGGCAACACTCACACCTCTGATTAACATTTAACCTCTTCACAGACCATCTTTGTGAGTTTCCGCTTGTTGTTTCACAGCAATAGAGAGCTCCCCTTTAAGATACTAATGTGCCCATTAACTGCCAAAAGTCTGTATTGTAAGCTGCTGAATTAGTTACATGTTTCATCAAAACGTTTCAATGTTAGTTTGAATGAACGAAATCTGAAAAAAAAAATTTAAAACTTTAATCAAGAGAAAACTTTGATAGTATGTCAGTAATTGTAAGAGTTTCAAAAACCAAACATTTTCATTCAGTATATTCCATGTAAACAAAAAAATGCACAGTCTTGTAGTAAAAAGTTTTAATTGCCGTTTTCCTATCCCAAATTCTCCAGGTCTGATTTGCATGTACACAATTTAAGTGTCAAAAGTTTTCCTTTTCATTCACTTTCAATGGGTTGATGCCGTTTTCAAGCATCTGTGGAGGCGCAAGCTTGTCAAAAATCACTTGACTCATCGTGTTTCTGAATCCTTGACTGATTGTCGGGATGATCTCAAGCATCAGGACCACCCATCATCAAGGGCCTTATAGACATTTAGTAGGTTGGAGCAGCCAGAGACTCATCACCACCTATCTTTGGTGCAGTCCTGCTAGTTTCTGGTTAAAAAAAATCTGGCAGCTCCCCTGATGGAAGCAAGTGACAGAAAAATGCTGATATTAAGACATTAACCACCGCCCACACAGCAATCTTTTCATCACCTGAACCTGATTAAGCACTAATTCAGAGTTAGCAATTATCAGATGAACTTATTAGGGGCATCAGATTTTAGTCGAATATTGCCGTGCATGAAAACATAGCCAATGAGAGTAGGAGAGGAGCTGGACCAGAAAGACAAAGTGATATAAATGAAAATGGTTGATTTGATCCGTTTTGCTCATTTTATCTTATCAGGACAGTTTTGCAGAGTGAAAAAGCAGAATGTCAACAACAAATTTAAGGCTGGGGTCACTTTAAAAAAAAAAATAAATAAAAATCAATAAAACTATTGTGTTGCAGGTCAATAGAAATACACATCTCCACACTTCTGATGCATTCAAGTCACTAAACCTCACTAAATACACTGTTAGTGTGCCTGCCTGGTACATGCTCCCTGCAGCAGTCTCCTTTTTGATCCAAGGCCAGTGCCGTACCACTGCTTTGGAGTGTTAAAAAGACATGATGTGGATAGATGCAGAAAAATAGCATTACAAACAGGCCACATTTGCATAACTTTCATCAGCCCATCTTGAGCTGTCAGAAGGGGGTGTTACTGATTGGGTTAGAGGGAAAAGCAAAAGGAGGAGAGTGTGGAGGATGGACTGGGAAGGCGAGCCGAGGGCCGCTGAATGCTCATGTTTGATTAATCAAAGTAGAGCAGATTTCCCCCCCCCCCTAATTTTGCAGTGCTAAGGGCTGCAGAGCTGACCAGAAGCACCGACTGACTATGATACAAACAAGATAGAGAAGGGAACATGAAACGAGCAAGCGTGTGTGTACGTGTCGGGTGTCTGCGAGGGTGCCTGAAGTTTGAATGCATCTTATTATCCTTATCTAAGGCCATAACACTGGCAGTGATGGAAGATGCATGAGAATGTATCCTACAAGGCTGAGGGTATAGGCTGGTGGGAAGGTTGTGGGTTTGTTTCTGACTGGCACAGTAGAACTCATACCACATTGTACTGTGGATTGGCATGTAATGTGGTGTAGGGCTGCTCGATTATGGGGGGGGTAATCATAAAATCACACAAATCATAAATTATCATCTTTGGTCAATATTGAAATTCTGATTATTTAACATTACTACTCGTGGTGCCAAGGCAGGACAGTCGCCCTGGGTGTAACACAACCCAGCATTGTCCCAGCTTTAGGATTTTTGCTTTTTTTTGTTTCATGTGCATCATGTTTTATAAACACTAATTAATCTATACATATACGCGCACACACACACACACACACACACACTCATATACACATTTATGTATGTTATCATATACATGTAGATATTTAAATAAAACTAATATATTTGAGAAAAACCTTCATGTTAGATCTAAGTTTATATATATATATATATATTTGAGAAAAACCTTCATGTTAGATCTAAAGTTTATCTAAACTTTTGACTGGTAGCGTTTTAGCCACTGAAAAGGTTTGGTTTGTTTGACCAAGTGCAGTATGAAAAGAAACTCGAACCAGCAGAAAACTAAAATTTTTGCTACTGAGCAACTAAGCTGACTAAATTTAGCTGCTACTTCTTTCTTAAGTGTCTAACCAGATACTGTCATTCACTCTATGTCCTAATATTTAATTAATAAAAAAATAAACAAATAGTTTTGGACTTATAATCTAGTGTATAGATGGAGGTATTTCTTTTCAGTTAGATTTTATATATATAAAAAAAATCTGTGCAATAACCTGAAAAAGTTCACAGACAGTGGAGGCTCTTCAATCTGGAGCAATTTTTGAGATAAGGTAGAAATAAATAGTTAAATTCTTACTACAGATACAAAATTTTGATTTAAAAAGAAGAAAAACTATTTTATTTTAGGATGGATGAATTTGAAATACAAAAGGTCAAAAACTTCATAAAAATTGAAAATCGGTTGTTAAAGTTGCAGTTGGTGCATTTGTTATTAACACTGGTTGGCCACAGCCACATGCACAAAACCTCAAAGTCCAGCCTAACAAACTCTGACGGACCCAGAGGGTATAGCCATGCCAGTATTGAGAATGTAACTGCACACTGTGAATACGATACAAACACAGTACACAGGCATTAAGCAGTGGCCAGCCATCTCAGCTATTCACTTGGATGTATAATTCAACACCAGCGATTAGTCTGGATCTTACAGAAGCCAGCAAGGAGGAGGGGAAGCAGGGAGGGTCGTGGATTGTACACAAGAGAGCTAGACACGAGGCACATCTTCATGAAAACACAGAGAGACAGACAGAAAGGCAGACAGAGACGGAGTGAAACCAACCAACACACAGGCAGAGCAGCATAGACTGACAATGCTCCTGTTTAATGTCAGTGAGCGGAGATGAAGCCCAGAGTTTGCCGGGCCAAAAGCAGCGTCCGGCGCCTCTGAGGAAATAGTAAGAGACATCTGGAAAGCTAACATCAAAAAAGGGGGAGCGGCATGACACAAAACAAGCTGGATGGTCCTCAGAGCAGCAAGCTGTGCAAAACATTCAAACTCACAAAGAGGGAGAGAGATAGCTCAAGATAAAGAGAGAGAGAGAGTGATCAGACAAAGCCTTGGTGGCCAACAGAGTGCACAGAAGGCACACTTGGATAAAGAGAGGAGAGGATGTGGGCTGGATACTGAAGGTCCACAACATGCAACTTAAAAGCAAGTCTGTTTATAATGCATGACTGAGGAAAGAAGACTAGAGCTTACGCAACACACACACAAACATATCAAGGTTTATTGAGCAGACAAGGGTTTAAAACTCTTCTTAAAGCCAGAGGGAAAAAAATATATCTATAAATGTGGTTAGAGCAGCTTGGAGGCCCAAACTGATTAAATACAATTAACAAAAAGACACAAAGTGGATGACAGGAGTTAAGACAACCCACTCTGCTGTAGAAAAGCAGTGTGGTAAATGACTCCACTCAAGCTACGGTGTTATCACAGATTTGCCCCGGTGCCAACGGCGTGTGCCAAGAAACACAGAGAGCAACAGATTCCCCAGAGCTAGCTTCCACTAACTAACGCCTTTTATTTCCTGTGATCAGGGGGCTGTTTAGGAGGCTAATTTCACAGGCAAACAGATTATGTTAATCCGTGTAAACATTCAAACACAACAGCTTGGCTGTTTTCCGAGGGGAAATAAATAGTCGAGAGCGAACATATTGATTCTGAGAGCTCTCGCATCTTCACATAAGCAACACAAAAGCCATAATGAGACTTGTTGAGCTGTTGCCGTTTTATTTTTCTGCACTCTATTCTGTTCTTAACCAATTAAGATGTTGAAAACATGATGCGTGCAGAATATCTCTGGTGGGTGCATTCCCCCTTCACCTGCAAGATGTTGTGAATGTGTGCGGGCCTTTTTGTTTTGTTTGTGTGCATATTTCAAGAATCATCAAATAAAGATCTGACTTTTCCCTCCCATTAAAACTCATCTCCACCTGGCTGTTGTGATCTTTTGAAAAAAAAAATGCATGAAATTACTTATTTTCCATGCAAATGTGGAGCAAAAAGCCACATAATAAGATAAAACACCAAAAGCCTTGGGTTGAATGAATAAGCAGGGATAGCCTGACTTCTTTAAAGAAAGACAGAACAGAAGTCCATAAATACACGCACAGCCATGGAGTACAGTAGTTGGAGGAGGGAGACAGCGGGACCCTGTTAATGAGGGCCAAGGTGTTGCTGACGGGATGTAGGTTGCGCCAAAAAGGGCCCAGAGAGGTGTGAGGGGCCATGCGGGGCCCAAAGAAGGCTGGTCACGACTTATAATAGGCACCCCGTGCTCTCAGGCCTCGTTAGACGGTCGCACCTATCTCCCCGATGGAAGAGGACCGGCCAGCCGCCTTCATTACTGGACTCACCTCAGCCTCGCACCTGACAAAGTGACGGCTTCCCTGCATGGCAAACGGACTCTCTGACTTATTGTTAAGGAAAATAAAAGCCACAGGAGACAGATAAGATGTCATTTGCTTGGCAGGAGTGATAAATATGTGAGGTCATGCACGGCAATCATTAAAAGGTGAGAGAAGGTAAGAATTTATTATCAATTTATGTTATTTCACAAACGCCTATTAAGAACACCCTGTTTGTCTGATGTTCTCAGTGTAACTACAGATTACTCAAAAATGTTTTGAGTAATCCTTTCCTGTTAAGATTAAAACTACTGGACAGAGCAAAGTGGCTTATTTTCTACAACAAGGAACTGCTTGTAATTTTAAAAAGATTGATATAATGACCGCCCACCTCTTCTTATCGGAGTAGGATTGAGTAAATTACATGACACTGAAGTGATATGAGGTGTTCTTAACAACTGATGAACAAATAACTGTAAATAGCGATGACTAAATCCTGCAGCTTGAGCCACTGTTGGAACAGATAAAGAGATGATGGCATGCCAGCATTTAAGTGTTAGAAAAGTTAGTATGCAATTGACTATGTAGATTGTTTTCCCTCTCTTTTCCTTAAAATCATCGCCCCCTCATGTGTGGATACTCACCCTCTGGCAAAGGAGGTTTCTGTGAGCCCGTGGAACTGCCTTTGCTGCGTCTACTGCTGTCGCTGTTGACTGACAAGCTGGATCTCAATTTCCTCTGCACCCTGTGCGACACGGGCGTGGAAGGCTGCCTCCTAGGCTGCTCCATCATCGGTGTGGTCGCCGCCGCACTGCTTCCAGGGCCCAGCATTCCCGCGGCACTCGTGCTGATGTTGGCACCGCAGGAGCAAGTCCGCATGGCCCCGGTGCCGCCAACACCAGGGTGGATTCCATTGCTGTTACTCAGCGTGGGTGTGCCAGCACTGCTATGGCGAAAGCCATTCTGGTCCTTGGCAGAGTCTCCCTCAGCGGCTTCAGAGGGCTTAGGATCACACTCAGACTGAGGTTGAGCTGGTGGGGAAAATAACAGAAAGGACAGTTTTTACTTGTTAAGTAAAAAGTCGGGCATTTGTGTTTAATTTCATAAACAATATTGGTTAAGTGCATGTTCAGTGAATAACTTTCCCTGATCCATGATATTCCTGCCTTTTATCATATGAAATACTTGGTAGTGTTGCTAATAAAAAGGGGAAAAAAGAACACTGAACGCATTTAGATACATCAGACAATTACAAACATAATTTCCATGTGAATAAAGAAGGCTGAAAATATTCATATGCAAAGAACAGAACAATTACGTGGTGGTTTACTTTAATAACTCGCTTACTATTCTGTGTATTTTCATAGAGGAGCAGCAGATTCCTCTTCATTAAACTTTATCCGCACCTTGGATTTTGTTCACATATAAAGCCACGGTAGCTTTTGATGTTCTGTTCCTGAAAACTGAATCCAGGAATGGAGGCACACCTTTCTAAGCCATATCATTCTCTGCAAATCGTGCCACCGTTTTCTAACATGATAATATCGATCACACGGCAAATATTTCACCCTAGAACGACAGGGAGACGTGTACAGACATATAACCTGAAACATGACAAGATCACAAAAGCCAGCCATGTAGTCAGACAGACATTTGTTGGGAGCATTGCCTCGGTGAGTTAAGACAGTGTGAGAAGCAGATTAATTCAGTAAAAAGAATAAGGAACTCTGTGATAGTGTACATATAGAAAATGGCTGCTGTCTGCAGCAGTAATGATCTCTTTTTTTCTTCTGAAAGCTCAGAGATGGCCTCAACTAGTCTTTCTAAGTGTATGTGTGACAGCCACAGAAAGTCAGGAGACAGCGACCTGTCTGATAAGAAGGAAGGGGAAGGATGTGAGTGAGCAAAGGAGATGGCATTTTACTGAGAGGAACACCTGCACATTCAGCTCTACTGGGAGTTACTCCTGCATTACCTTCTCTCTGCATCAGAGCCCGTGTGCATGTGCTGCCAGATTTTGTGAATTATTCATCTCTTTTAAAGTTTGCCTGTGTGAACCGTACTTATTCTCGTTTCTCTATTTAATAGTCTTTAAATACGTTGACTATATGCTGCCTTCGCGACCAAGTTTGAATTTTGTCACATTAAACAGTTGTACAGTAAAACCTTTGTAGGCTTGTTCAAGTTTTACACAGCTGTCCAGGAATCAACAAATTTTCCAAAGTAGATGCAAACAAGGAAGCTAATATGATGCTGGTAATTTCTTTCCATGTCTATTTTCTTTGTGCCAGCTCACCAACAAGTGCAATTACTGTTAACAAGAGAGCAGAGTGTGGGAATCGGGGCCTTGCACTTTTTAACAACACATCACCCTGGGAGAGGCCGGACGTGAATCTGGATGTAAAACAAAGCAATTAAATACACACAGTGGGTTTTGCCTTCTCCTCATTCAAGCTTCTGCATGCTGCTTCAATAAACAAATATAGACTTTAGGGATCAGGATTCCATGCAATTTGAATTAGACAACTGGGTAGCACACGATAGAATTCATTATGCAGTGATTTAAGGCCAGGTTGATGGATTTTCTTCTGCAAAAGACAAAAGCCACGCAGCCCGCCCATGACAATGTAGGGAGAAACTAAGGCTTTCTAACAAGGTGGTTTACAATAGACTACATCTGTAGTCGTTTTTCAGCCATTTTTTATACATGTGCCTTGCTTTTTTCTCCCCAATGCAGTAATTTCTTGCTTTGTTTTCCACAATCAATGGCAATTTTATTTACATAGCGTATTTCATTACATGTAAACACAATGTGCTTTACATAGAACAAGAAAATATACACAGGCATACACATGTATTCACTGACATACATTTAGACACACATACAGGGCAAGTCAGTCATTAACTACCAGACTGTGATAAACAAGAATCCCAAACTAGTCATGAAGCTACTGTACTTAGATATAGTCAGAAACATGTCTTGCAATCAAATCATGGATGTTTTATTCTTTACATAATACACAATTCCTCACTTGTACATATCAGAGGGGTTGACAGTGAAACTTATATATTCCAATAATAACAATAATAATAAATAATAATTATTATTATTATTATTATTTTCAAGTATTATTGAAGTGAGTTAAACACAGCTAACTCTTCTTGACGATGACAGTTCCTTAACAAATCAATCCCCTGTAGTATCATAGTGCCCATAATAACAGTCATTTTTCCCCATTTAGGTTAAGTGAATGAGCCGCATGGACCCTCACAAGCAAACAGACGTTTGTGCACGAAAAGGCCAAAAAAGACTGGGAGGGATAATTACCTTTCCTTTTGAGGAAGTCAAGCTTTTAATTTACTAAAGTATAAATACTTATTAAGAAACCACCATGTAAAAACCAGAGTACATAAGCGGCGGTTCAGGTTTCAGACACACTGCGAAGCCCCAAAGAAGTGGTTCAACTCAGATGAGTTGTGCTCTCCGGTGGCAGGTCCTTGGATAGCCTTTACGCAGACGCAGTCTTTATTTTTAACCTGATGAACATGGTGACTAAGATTAATGGGCACATTGGAGCAATATTCATAATCATTGATCATAATAATGATGATACTGTCAAAGATGGCAATGACAGACTTGTACAGTCACCATGAGACAAATGAAGAGATAATGAGAAAAAGGAAGAAAACGGGAAGATCTGAGAGAATTGTGCCGCACTTGTAAGCAGGATCATCCAAAAAACTTTCAGTCCTGTGGAAGAAGTATGCGCTGATCTTAAGGATTTATTTTCTAGATTAAATATTGCAATAATAGTTTCTGGTTTACAGCTAGAACAACACTTTCAGAATCATCTTTAAAACAAAGAACAGAAACCACTTGCTTCATTATTGAAACATCCTGAAGAAACAAAATGAGTTTTGATAATTATATTAAATTAAAATGCACTTCATTTTTTTTTGCTACAAGCATAGACTTGTAGCACCTGCTCTAAAGAAATTCATGAAACAGCAGAATGACAGTAGTATGGGTACTCGGGCCATTACCAATGAAGACCGTGGTGATATAAGCGCTCAAAAAATAGAAAATATTTGTATTCAGTCCCAAATCAAATGGCTTTGTAGTTGCAGTCTAGGGTATCTATTGGTTTCAGCTAGGGCTGCAACAACGAATCGATAAAATTCGATGATTAAATGC
>JAPMNP010657161.1:0-16379 GCA_029874935.1 Atherina boyeri | reverse complement strand
AGAGAAGACGATGGCGGATCAACACCTATGTGCTGTAGTGGGTTGCAGTGCTAAGAAGAGAGATATTGGTATTAGCCTTCATAATTCACCGCAGCGCTGGCTCCGCCCACAACACAGAGGCGAATTGTTAATGAGCTACTGCCGCGCTGCAGAAGCAAAGTCCTGGAAAATAGCACATGTTTTGTGATTTGGGCTAAAAACTGCATATCATATTTTTTAAAGACCACTGAGAACGCTTTAAGTAGCTCAAAAGATGATCGGAGTGGATCTTTAAGTGGCTAAATTCAAATTACAACCCCAACTACAAATTAAATAACACTGAGTACTTGTTGTATATCATGTAGACCAGAACCATCAAAATTATACCAAATTTCATGTAAAGTTCACAAATAATTGTTGCAGTCTCTGGGTATCAATTAGTCTGGTGGATCACTGAGAACACACACCCACAAACCAGCTGTTGTTCTCCAGCAGAGGAGCAGTGAAGCAATGAAATGTCTGTGGCCTTCTAACTACAGATAACACAGGCCCAGAAAGGAGGGGATGAGAACTTGAGTGAGAAAATGAGGGAAGTAAAACATAACGTGGACGGTGAGGAATGAGCGAGGCCATGACTCACCAGTTTTTGAGGCTGTCTCTAGCCTCAAGCTGAGCTCCCACCTCAAATGTTATCCCTCTTCTGTTAGGGGGCGTCTTACTCATACTGCCCACATCAAGGCTCTCTTCCTGTGCACACACATACACACACACACACACACACACACATATATATTAACCAATAAACATACTAATAAAAAACAAAAAAAACAAGACTCATGTGACCTTGATTATGCTACTGAGAGACAAATGTTGTGTCTAATAAAGACTACAACACATGTAACATTCCAGGTCTTGTAAGCAATGTTTAATCTGCTCAGTCATTCCACTGATTGTGGAAAATTCACAAATCAGGTTTTTCACTGAGAAGCAAGTAAGACACCCCCTTCACACCGGCAGAACAATAATGCTCTCCAGGCTGGGAAAAATATTTCCACTGTAAACATACAGGAGCCACAAAAAACACATGTAGTAACATGGTGCAGCACAGTGCCAGTGCAAATAAAACAAATATTAAGGTGAGCCATGCCCCTCAAATGGTGATGAATATGCAGCCAATACCAAATGTACAGCAATCACTATTTAAGGGAGCATAAGTGTCCAGAGATGATTCACAATCACACTCATGAGGCTCCCCATCAAAATAATCAACATGTAATGTAAGTATCAGTTCACCATCAAAGCACTTCCTGATAAGATTTAAGTATGACGAAAATGCATGCTCCATTTTGCCCTGCTCACTGTAAGCATCCACTAGGAGGCAATTATGCACCAAGCTAAGTCTGGAGAGATTTTACGACACACTCTCCTTAAACTGTGACCTGATTCATTTATTAAATATAGCTCTACAGCTAATGTTTAGCCATTCAGCTATATCTATATATACACATTTTGGATTTTTTTTTTTTTTTTTTTAAGGCTTGGCCGTTCAGGATGGGAAAAAGGAAAATCATTTGCAATGTCCCTCTCCTGGGATACAACGCTAGCTTTCATGAACACAGCACAGAAAATAAAATGACATATCGGCGCTTCTTTAGTAAAGAACATCATCATATAACGATTACATCTTACTTTTGTCGGGGATGGAGCTGACCGACAGTGTTCGCCATAGCTGAGGATGTCTGAGTAACTGGCTTTCAGCGCAACATACAAACCGGATATCTTCGCACTACTCGGCCCACGTGTTTTATGGTCAGTCGATTTCACGTACAGACACAATGGCAGACAAAGACAAAGGCACTTTACGATTATTCGTATTATGCATGCATTGCATCAAAGCGCGAACATGAATCTATTCAGTAAAATGCATGATTTTACTATTAAACTGGGTGATACAATGGCCTGCAGGGGAACCAGACATGAGAGCCACCCAGGTAGGGCAAAACCGAGTTAATGATGGCACAGGTCAGAGAGCATCTATGTTTTCTATTGTATGGCTATGTCACAGGAAAATATTCCTAGTTAAGCTATTTTTTCCCCGCTGTTTAATATTTCACTGTGATAAACGGGAAACGGAACCCCACCACACAATTGTTCTTTCCTCCTCAATATATTTAATGTATTCACATTTCATCAGTTTCTAAAAAAAAAAATAAAAAATTAAAAAAAGATTATTAAATACGTGTCCTAGTAATTTACCGAGTAATCTATTGTTTACCAATTCAACTGATATTGACACTTTATTGTCCGGTGTTTTGTAACCAGAGGGCGTAGCGGGAGAAAAATCAGCCTTACGTCACCGCTGTAAACAAATACGATTCGTCATATCATTGTGGTGTGGGCGGGTGCTCGCATCTGATTGGTCGTGCACCTGTCACTCACTAGACTTTTCGTGGCCTCGCGCTAGGCCTACTTCTTCGTACTTTTCCTACTGAGCTCGAGCGCGAGCGGCGTGGAAATGGAAAAGCATCAAACTTCTCCAACTGAAAACCCACAGAGAAATTAGAGCACCCCGCTGAAAAAGCAAATAGTCCCCAAAAAGACGCCTCAACAATTGAACGAAATTAAGCTTAAAAATATGTACCAAGTGAAGAATTTATTTCCTACTTCGTCACGTTTGTTTTGAACTCGAAAAGCCGACATGCGGCATCACACTGTATACGATGCATCAACAAACCTGTCCTCAGTTGCGATGTTATAAACTCTGAAATGCCACACGTGGGTACAATTTGGGCTTCCTACCTGTTCTCCAGTCACTCTTAATCAGGTTGGGTGAACAATGTACAATATAATCCTTTAAAACCACGCAGGAACTGCCGCCTCCGCCTGTCTTTCTCCAGACCACGCAGTTGAATTTCTCTCTCTTACATTTACCCACCGGCGCCAGGGTTGCCAGATCTGACTTACAACGTAAACCCACCCACCTCAATAAAAAAAAACAGCCCAAATCTCAACATCTCTAGAAACTATGGAACTCATATTAAAACCGTAAAACTATTACATGCGTAATAAAGAAAACGTCATAAACACCAAACTGCACTAAAGAAACAGAAGGCTCCCTGATCATACATTGTAATCTTCAGTTCACAACGATTTTAGAAACTATTGAGTGCAAGGACAGTTTATCAAAATGGGTAAATTTTTCATTTTTGCCACATGGAAATTATTTTGTTTAGTATTTTCTTTTAAAAAAAAACAACGCGCCAAATGTTGTCAAAAGCAGGCCAAATTTTACCAACCCGCCCAATGCTTTTTTTTCTTTCTTTTTTTTTTTCCAGCCCAACGTTTTCTGCGGAAAACAGCCCAATCTGGCAACACTGACCGGCGCGGGCAGTGAAGCACCACAATGCGCATGCGCAGTCAACGGCCCCACTGAACCTTCGTTTAATGAGCTTCTTATCTTATTGTAAATGCCGGTCTGTTGCTTAAAAATGTACAATTCGTTTATTTTCTTCAGTGATGATAATGATAATAAGATCAATTTGCGCTTGCACCTACTTACTGTTGAGGTTGTACGATCCACCCACAGCCTAAGCATTTTCTCAAATCACTAATGTCTACAAACGCCAAGGAAGAATGTGAAATAATAATGTGAAAAATGGAATATTATTCATTGAGAGATTATTGAAACACAAAAAAACATTATTTCATAGAATATGATTGTTGTAAAACATCATGTAAGTCAAACTTAATGATTAATTCTACCAGCTTTAAGTCAAAATTACTTTACTTGTCATGGTAGTTAGTAGCCTATATGTTAAAATGGTAGAAACTGACATTTTTATCGTTTCTGTCCCTGAATGTATTTCAGATCATAAAGTAGCCTACTTCTTTGGTTTATTTGCTCCTGGCTTGTTTCCGTTGACTTGTTTTAGTTCACAACAGTGAAGATAAGGTAGGTAGGTGGACGGTTTGGATGAGGAGGGACTTGAATGGGGAAAGGCTGTGCATGTGGGAGGTCTGCACATGTTTGTTAACTCTGCCACTCTGATTACACTGAATCAAAATGCTTGTGGATACAGTTTACCTAAGCTGACACAAGATGCCGCTGTTATATGTTGCACAGAAACAAATGCATATTCTGTGGATGTTTGTCTGACACACGCTTAGCACAAATTATTAAAAACAATTGCATGAAATACAGATCTTAATACACTTACTTAGAATGAATCCCCCCCTTTATTACTTAGAAAATTAATAGGTTTTTGCTGTATAAATGTGTGATTAAAGGAAATTGATAAGACAAATTTACATATTAATATGGATTTAAGAAACTTCTTAGGGGTAACTTGTATTTTGGTTGTGGATAAGGAATTCCCTGCCCTATCAAAATTATACATATTGGAGCACTAATATCTCTGTTACTGAACAATATTTATCACCTTGCATTTTTCACCTTAATAAGCTGATAATGTCCTCGTGATGTTCAAATAAAGGGATGGATTTAAAGTTACTTTGAGAAAATGAGAAATTCCTTACTTGCAATACTGTTCCCTTTTTCTTTTACAAAGTACCTCCCTGTACTCCTATGCTTGAATAAAACTTCTCGCTTCAATTGGTTGAAATAACTGGCTCTTTTTCCGCAGCGGTTGCCATGGTTACTCAAGGCTCCATCGATGATGGCTTTTTATTGTGGTTCCTAACACTGGACAGATACTCAGAGTTGAAGGAATCAGCTCAACACAACTGATCTGGAACTGAAAACCCAGAGTTGCTCACTCCAGAGTAAAACAACCCAGTTTCTTTTTAGACTAAAAAGATTAATTGAACCTCCTTTCTGGAACAGGCCTACTTCAACGTTGTGTACGTGTTCTGTCTTCTCCTTTGTGCCTTTTAAAGCACTACTTTAACCAAATGGTGCTTTTGCACCTATCACACAAACCTAGTGCAGGTTTAAAGCTTTACACAGAGTTGTTTGTCCATTCAGAGACACCGTAGTACAAACAGCAGCACAAATATGGGAGCTGCCATGTTTATGTACCTACAGCAAGTAGATATACATGGCTCATTCTTACAGAATAAAAATACATCAGTTGTTTTAGTAAAGTGATTAGATACCAATAAAAACATGTTTTTTAATAAAAATTTTCTTTTGTTTACCTTTGATTTTGTTGCATGCTGGACCTTTAAGGGTATGAATTGGCTGATGCTTCAGTGCAGAGATTTATGATACAAAAAAATCAACCGCAATCCTATTTTATTGGGTGTTTTCACCCCATTATACACCAATATCCTCTTAAAACCCTTTGAGTCATAATTCCAATCAAAGGATTTAAAATCATCTCCAAAATCCAGCGATATCCAACAATCTGAGACTTAAATTTAATATTTTAAAAAATAAATAAATAAAAAGAAATTGATGCACTAAATGCCTATTTGTCAAGCATTTCCTCGTCCTCCTTTGTCTATTTACATCACATCAAAATAACAAGAAAACAGTGACCAAAATAAACATGAGGCAATTAACAATTAAATCTTTATTTATGGACAGCCATTCAATTTTGACATTATGGTACGCTAACACACATACACACTCACGCACGTGGAAAGTGGTTTGGATCATTCCTATGTTCAAAAGGCAAGCGGTTACAGCAGAAAAACAGTTAATTACAAAAAAGAAAAAAAAATGTATTGTTCTTTACAACAGTCTAGTCACCCCCCCCCCCCCATANAGTTAGTACTATTTTACACGCAGAATTTATTTACATCAGCAAAGCCTGAGAGGGGACACAAAAAGCTCATTTACAGTCTCATAGTGCTTGACAGTTGAATAATAATCTCAAGGGGGAGGGGAGGGGGTTGCGTTTGATTAATCAAATTTTCAGTCTGACAGAGGTCATGTACAGTTACAACGTCCAACACCCGTTTTTATCAGAAGACCTGAGCCACGAAACAGAAACATACAGCTCACAAACAAAAAGAGAAAAATTTCAACTGAAAAACTTCTTACACGCAGTAGAGACGGAGCATCATCGGCTGAATAAACCAGCCTCTCACAATCGCTCCAACATCAAACTATAAGCAGAATCAACACTGGCGAGTGTTTTCATTTGGATAAATCAAAGCATTTCCATGTTTATTTGCTCGGAAAAATCCCCATCGTCCGTCAGAAAGAGCTTTCGGCATATCCTCCCCAGCTTGTGCTTTGAATTAAAAAAGCTCCATACTCTTTAGTTCTCATAAAATGAAATACAGCTATCAATACAATTATTCAAAACAACACAGGCAAGCTTATTAATAAAGACAATTACAACATTTCTTTTTACTTTTCATATTTTCAGATTTCTGTACAGGATAAAAGAAGGCTGTCTTTTGTTCACACTGTCACACACACACCCAAACACGCTTGAATTAAATCAGAAAGCTCAGAAAAAAAAAGGAGAAAAGTTTCAACACTGATGAAATAGAGATTGCTTCTCTTTTTTTAATTGTTCTTAAAGGAAATTCTGCTTATCTCTTACCTTCCACAACCCAGTTGTCAAACATAAGTGTGGTAATACCCCTTCAGTAAGAAACAAAGGGTTAACCTGTTTTTACATGCAGTGGTTAGAAAGTACAGTCATTAAAGTGAACCACTTGAGAGCAGTCACTGTGGATTTTAGTATAAAAAACAGTGAAATCTAAGATGATGTTGTCTTGACTCTCAGTAAGAAAGTAGGAGAGTTCAGGGTGCCGAAGTCCAAGTTATTTTCACACTTTTTGTGTTGTAAGAGGTCTAACATCTCACCCCCAACGGCTTCCAGTGTGGCTCAGACAGAGACAGTGTTTATGCATGATTGTAAATATGTAACCGATCTGCGTTTTGTGCTTTTACAGTATCTACACCACCCCTTCGACGAAACTGGTGTCCAGATGAACGATGAGCATTCTCAGGAAGGACATCTCTTTGCGCGTGTTCTCGAAGATGATCCGCGGATCGTCGGACTGGCATCGGAGGCAGTTGGGAGCCATCACCATGGCCAGGTTGTTCACATCCATCTTGGTTATGGCAACGTTGGATGGCTGGGCAAACACCTGAAGAGAGTCAGGAAAGAAAGGATGGAAAGGCTCAAGCAGTGTACAGACTGACCTTTGACCTGTAGAGGCATGCATGATTTATCTATTTGGTTATCTGTTAAAACAGTTTACAGAGATTTTAGAATTAACTGAGCTGAGTCTTTATTTTCTACTAGTTGGGACATCTTGCGGCATGTTCTTGATGCATCAGCCAAACAGAACTTTCTTCTCGTGGGGCTTCGAGGAGTATTGTGCGATATTTGAAGAGGGCATGGTTAAGAGAGAAAACCTTGCATTCCCACCGATACGAGGCTGAACGGATAGTTTTAATGAACAGCTGATGGAGGTGGTGTGAAAGAACGAAAATCCATGCATCACATGTGGCAATGGACAGCATTACAATTTGAAATAAACACATAAAATGTCATTGTACATAAAAACACAAATTTGATTTTGGCATGATCTCGGCAAGAGAGACTGATTTTGGATGGAAACAAGGCAGGAAACTTTTCAATTGTGTGTATGTGCCGAGATCTCGCTGAGCATTGGAAAGTCATGCTAAAGTAGGATCAATGCTGTCACCTGAAAGGTAAGCGTATTAAAACAAACAAACAAATAAAATCCATCTTCGAGTTTTATGAACTGATATTAGGTTAATTAAATTTGAATACATTATTTTAATTTTTTTTAAAACCCCAGGTCAATTTATTAGTGATGGTTACCTGCAGAAAGTGGATGAAGTAGCAGAGAACCAGCCTGTTGAGCTCAGGCAGCGACTGCACCACAGCGATGGCCGCCACCGGGTCGTCACAGTTACTAACGCACTGCTTGTAGAAGTTCATGGGGATGAGGGGCTCTTCCAGCTCACGATACCACAGCTTCATCAGGGAGGCTGAATGTGAAGAAAACATCATTTTAAAAAACATATAAACACACATCAATTCCACAACATAAAATGTAAATGTCTCTATAACTTGTCATGTGTTAGTTGTAGTCTTGGTTTGATGTCAGAATGTGAACAGGATTATGAAGAGGATTGTTTAGATACTGTACAAGCTGTCATTGGACCTGAACATCTAGTGGTTGATTCATGGTTCTTCACTTTGAGATCTCTCAACCCAGTTAAAGACAGTCTTATCTTGACTATGTTATACTGCATTTTCGGTAGATTCTGACATCATAAAAAGATAAATAAATAATAAAATAAGGATATTCCTAACAATAAAACCCTTCCTCACCAGGAACGTTAGGATCAGACAGATTCTCTGGAATCCGCCACTGGTCAACTTGGAGCTTCAATGCATTCACTTCATCGATGTCTCCAGGTACTCTGAGGATAATAGAAAACACTACGGTTACACTCATTGGCCACAAGAGGGAGCCCAACTTCTATCCCACATTTTCCTCACGCCCCGAAGCTAAATGAATTTATTCAGCACAACCAGTTGATTCTAAACGTGGCCCGCTGGCTGAAAGTTGCCTGTTCTGCTTCCAGTTCTTCTACTTCACATAAAAGCAGAATAAGCGTAACATAACCAAACAACACACATTCCAGGAAAGTCCCCGTGCAGCAGAAGGGGTTTCACAGGGAGATCTGTATACAGTATGTTTGATGAAAAGGAACGGCTTTCTAAACAAGCGGAGATGCTACAGAATTAAATCTGCAGCACAAACACACGGCTGAGAGGCTCCTACGTGCTTGTAAGCTTACGCAGCAATGTAAACACATATCATCAAGTATCAAATTAAACCAGCTCTCGGGAGCAAAGCGGGGCTGTGTTTGTTCGCCCTGTTTTGTGTTCTGTACACAGGGGGGAGCTTACTTTGAAATAAAGGGATACGGGAGACCACACACATCTGTTTATACACACTATGCATACAATAACGTCCATGTACTTTATAAGATCCCCCTCTAATTTGCTGTCATACAGCTCAAGTCGAGGCATGCTATTAGCCGAGTTGGGATTAACTCACCTGAAGATGCCCTCGGTCTGAGCCCCACCCAGAGCCAGAACATACTGGGAGAGCTGAACCTGCACCCAGGGTAGCTTCCTGTCTGGGAAGAGCTCGCTCTGCCTTTCCATCACTTCCTCCAGAGAACTGCCAAAAAGGGAGGGGGTAATGATGGCCCGTCTGCTGTGGTCGATCTCCTCCAAGGTGGGCTTACGAAGACCCTGGAGGGGGACAGGTGAGCGAGGGAAGATTTACAGCCGAGCATGTCGGGGATTCTGTTGCTAATCACGCCTGAGTCTGCAGCGGCGCTACTATGACAGGGTCTGTGTTTATGTCTCCTCCTGTGACTGTCTCAGCACACCTGTAATTATGTCTCTGACGGTATCCAGGGTGACTCAGATGAGAACGTCAACTTTCAAACCGATCTGTCCCATTTTCATCATGAGGGAAAAAATAAATAAGCAATGAAATCAGGAGTTTCTCCTTTCTGTTTCTTACCTTTTTGCCTCCAGTGATTGCCACCTTCAGCAGTTTCCGGTGGCAGAACTTGGCATATGTGCTGATAGGAAGACCTGGGAGACCAGAGAGAAAAAGTTAACTCACGACTGAGCAACAAAAGAGAAACCAAAGAAAACCACACCCTTGTAATATATCCTCAAAGACCCCATATAAAACCCTTAAGCATCAGTCATTACTGAACACACAAAATAATAAATGATTCAAATTCTTTCCCATGCACAGAACCAGCAGTGTTTTCATTTCCCACAGATGTGAAATGAGAGGCAGGCACTGGTAACTAGAGAGGCATGTTGACGGTGTGGTTCCGGCATATGGGGATTAGAGCATACCCAGCTAAACTGTCAAGCTGATGGAAGATTTAATACCGCTGAACAAAAGCTGCAGAGACAGGATCCAACCCGCACATCCAACGTTCAGGTGATTCATCTGCATATACAGACTTAAAGGCCTCCGGAGAGCGTAAGAAGCAAAGCAGCATCCTGTTACCTGCAGTAAGCAGCTACTGCAGGGCCAAGTGCTATTTTGGAAGCAAAACGCAGTAGAATAAGAGCTTTTTCTGGGACTGAATGTGCCTCAAGAGACACAAGGCACAGAAGAACCCGTTCCGTCCCTGAAAACCGGTCCTCACAAATTCTCCTCATTCCTAGCACTCAAAGGAAAAACACTAACACTCAGTTATTGAAATCACTCCCATCTTTCATTGCTGTGGTAACTTCAACCAAACACTACGCTCTTGTGGGGTCTATTCCTGTTCCTAGAATCCACACTGTATCAAGTACTTGAACTTGAGCCAAGTGGAGAAACTTACTGATGGGATAAAAGTAACAAACACTTTCCCGTCCGTTCCCAACAGAGAAAGCTCTCAGATTTATAGCAAACAGGTGACTCCTATACAAGCTTGCAACTGCTGCTAATCTGACCGTGTCTGACTATAATTATATCTAATTAGACAGATCATACCAATAATTTGCCCTTGATCTTGGCAGCGTCAGCTTTTTTCCTTTTCTTTTTTTCCCTCCCAACTTAGGAGCTGAACACTTACTGGGAGACAAACATGAGCGCAGAGCCCCACAGCTAGTGAGAAGTAGGGTTTGAGCACTCTTGCAGGTCTATATTTACATCACTTTTGAAGCCATGAAAACAGAACAACCAAGCAACCACAGCCCGGGAGAAATAGGAGCTCATTAGGAGCTTGAGTGTACTGCAGCAGGCTGAGAGCGGCATGACACCTGTCTACACAGAGGCTGAAGCTAAACTTAACAACAAAAACACAGAGCTATTAACGGATGATGTAAAAGAGACAGTCTGTCTCATCATAGTTGTTTTTCAGATGGCTGATAACAACTGACTCCGCATCCTGAGCTTTGAGAAGTTTTTAAGCTCCAACAGGGCCCGGCCCGACTAGGAGTAGTTCCCATGTGCAACTCCCACTCCTGCTGCTCACAGCTGCATGGTGTTCAGGGGGATATTCCATGAAAGTCGCTCAACAAAGAGAGACTTACCTGAAAAAGTCAGACTCAAACTAGCGCCATGTCCTAATTAAGCATCAAGTTACTCCACGAATGCAGCTCAGCCTTGTTCAATCCAGACTGATTCCACTTGCATAGCCTGACTTAGTGCAGCATAGGGGTGGTTAATCTGTCCAATTTCCCGATTAGATTCGATTACGATTAATGAAGTCCCGATTTGATTACCAGCCGATTTTCGATTATTAACGATTCACGATTAGCGATAATTGATTTTCCATTTGACAACTGTAATTCTAGACTTCTCTGTAATGAGTCCAGCTCTTTTCAAAAGCTGAACTGCAGATAGAAGAGATATAAAAAATAGTATTGAAAAGACAAACTTTTCAGAACGTTATAGCCTACTTCCCACATCTTAAACCTTTTTAACAAAATTAATGAAAAATGTAGACTTTCTGAAATAAATTGCTGCATACTTAAATATGCTTCATATTAAAGTGACTGTAAACTTTTTTTCAAAGCCTGGACTGCATGTTTTTTTTAAAAAAAATAAAAAAAATGTATATAAAAAATCACAAAAAATACAAAATCGATTAAAAAAATCGTCAAAGAATCTCGATTCTTATGTGAATCGATTTTTCCCCCACCCTTAGTGCAGCACCCGTAATGTCTAACAAGCCCAAATGAATGGAGAGGTGGATGAAACTAGCAAAAGTAAAGGCAAAATGAGAGCGCTGTTATTGTTAATCGCAGGTCAAGCGCTGCTGATGGATCTGAACGAACAAGACAAACATATTTTCACCAAAAACGGGCAAAACTGCAGTTATTCAAAGAAACCGGAGTATGGCAGAAAATTGCTGACAGACCAAATTTGTTGGTATGCAAGTTTCCATGGTCACATGTTTTCCATTTTTGATATTCCCATGGGAGTGGAAGAGCAGTGGTTATAAAGATGGCTTAGGGCTCAGCAGACCCAGCTCATTTGGGATTAATGACAACGTCAATTATTGTTCTCTTATCCATTAACACTCTTTAAATTCTATATCAAATGTAAATAACATAAATAACCTATAAACTTTAAAAGTGACCATGTAACTATATCAACATCAGTCATACCACATAATAACTTCAATATATTTTAGTTAATTGGTTAGTTCTACTGAGTTATTTGTAAGTGAACCACTGACCGAATAACTTAAATATACTATATGTTGCAACCCACTGCATATGTATTCATTCCTAGGTATTCATTTACTTTAGAAAAAATGAAAATACAGTTATTTGATTTTAATAGATTTGAATATTATCTTATTACATGACATTTGCAGCGTGACTGGAAGATCGCTCTATAGGGAGTCCCATTTCCATCCATCAGACGTTCTTTGAGACGAGACTTGAATTAACGGGACAGCTGGTCCGGACTTGTTCAACACAAAACATAAATGCCAGTGGGAACAACTAGATAATGTGCAATATCTTCATATTACCATCTAATACAACTGCACTTTCTGTATCATTGTCATTACAACTGCATTCCTTATACTTTGTTTTAATTTAATATAGTCTTTTACATTTTTTTTACATTTTTATATAGTGTTTTTGTTGTATCCTCTATCCTGTACTGAAAGTCTACACCTTACTTTTAGTTGTACTTGTGACAATGACAATAAAGAGAATCTAATCTAATTCAATCAGCACAAGTTACCATGGTAACGCCAGGACTCATTCAAGCCAGGTTGATGGAAGGGAACTCTTACTTTGCTGAGATTTTCCCTTAACCCATTTAGGTCGGGAGCTCATTACCGCGTTCCGAACATTAGAACCGGAAGAGCTGTTGCACATTTCTAGCTTTAAGGCCGGGAAAGTGGATACGTTATTTTTTCTTTTTATGACCGATCCTCGGTAACTTGGCCTACGAAATCGGTGCTGTTCACATATTATTTTATCTGTTTTTGTTGTCTTTGTGTTGTCGTTTTGTGATTTGAGCTAAAAACTGCATAATAAAATTTAAAGACCACTGAGAACGCTTTAGAATAGCTCAAAAGATGATCGGAGTAGGTCTTTAATGGGTTAATACTGCCTCATTGAATACTCCTCCGGTCAGACATAAGGTAAAGTACATGCTCCAACTCCTCAATCCGGTCAAGCAAACAGCATGCTATTTTTCTTCCTTGTTGTCATCTCTGAACTGCTCAGAGTGTTTTCCCTCTGACCTCCCAGTCCACTGAAGTAAAGCACCGCTCCTGAGTCACTATAGAACAATGTGTGAGGCCACGGCTGTGGTGACTACTGTGAGACGACTGGCTTTCTCCCCGGTGACATCGACATCATCATCATCATCATCATCATCATCATCATCATCATCATCATCATCATCATCGTCGTCGTCGTCATTGCTGCCAGTGTGGTCTGGTCAAATGAAGGCACGTGCTCATAAATAGCTATTCTCTTTAATGGCGCTCTGACACACCAGGGGGCAAGAGAGGCCGCTAGTGTGATTCACAGTTAGGCCCATTGTGCATGTACAGAACCTTCTGAGATTCTCATCCTACATTTTTTTCCTGCTCAACTCTCTGTGAAACCCATTCATTGTGTGTGCAAACACATCCACATGTACTCCTCAGACAAACTGTGCAGCTCTGAATTTTCCATCCCACTCACTGTGGTCACTCTACAGGGAGCAATGTGCTCCATTTGTAATGCTTTGGAGATTACTGACAAGTTGTGAAGAGAGTAGAAAAACATATGTGGGACTCCCTTCCTGAACTACTTGAAGCTCCGTCCAGCAGATAATCTTACACATGCTGAGGATCCATCGTTTTTTGGGGGTAATTCTGAAACGAGTAAAACATGTACCTTCTTCCTCGTCTGTGTTCTGTTTTCGCTTCTTCCTGGACTTTGAATTTTTCTTCAATTTTAGTTCCTGCTGTTCCAATATGAACTGCGTCACTATGGAAACAGAAGATAACAAAAGGTCACATTTCTGGTGGTCAAACGGGGCCAGTAGTCACATTATTCGGCTCTTATTAACCAAATTATGGGATTGATAGAATTAAAGCACATTTCCACAGGAAGATTGAACGAAGAAAAACAAAATATTATTCATATTGAAGAAAAAAAAAAGTCTCCTGCCAACATAAGCACACATAATCAGACAAGAGAGGGAGTTGCAGAAGGAAGAAAGGTGACCCACCCTGTAGCTCAGTCTGAGACTCACATTTCTTGTCGCTGGTGGTTTCTGTATGTCTCTGGATGTAGCCCTCCAAGTAGCAGCGGAACTTGGGTGAGGGGGCAAAGAAGGCCAAGCTGACAGCCATCAGCTCCCAACCTGCCGCCAAGCTTCTGGGGGTGGCATTGCCCGTGGTCTGCCTCACCAGCTGCACGTACAGCTCGTCCCGCAGCCCCGGCATGTCCCAGCACTTGGTGACGATGAGCAAGGCGCAGTGACGGCGGTCCAGTCGTGAAGGCCTGTCGCCCATGTAGGCCTGCACCAGCTTGAACATCTCGCAGGCCTCTTTCCTCACGGCGCGGTTGCTGGTTACCAGCATTGGCTTTTTGATGGATCCGCGGTTCCAGGACAACATGTTGGCGATGGAAACGCGGCGCCTGAAAAGTCCTTGCGTGTGCATGTTGAGGTGTTTGCTGGCCCAGTCCTCCATGCCCATGTCAGGAGGAGGGGGCTGCCGTAAGGTGGCGTAGGAGAGCTGGTAGGCAGATCCTCCTCCTCTTCCTCCTGCCCCGTCACCTCCCTCTCTGTTGTCATGGTTGGCAGGGCGGTGTGGACCCAGCGAAGCGGTCCGTCCGTCCACCATACCTTTCTTCCTGCTCTCCAACTGAGCCTGAAGCTCGAGTGTTCCCGTCTGCAGGGGGACAAAAAGGTGGACATGAGACAGAGAAGAGGACGACGACGGAGAGTAGGGTTAGAGGATATAGAAGAGGAGAGGCAGCAGATAGGAACTCTGCGTGTGTGTGTAGCTGCAGTTTTCACTGTGTCAGACTAAGAGCTGGGCTGCATTCTCCCGACTATTCTCTGCTCTGCAGCGCGAGGACTCGAGGGGAAACTGTTGTAGGATCTAAACATTAATTTCCTAATGCAAGATGTGGAACAAGAAAAACAAAAAACAAAAAAACAAATCTCCCTAAATCCTTCTGAACCCTGGCCTAAGCAATCAGTGGGCACATAATGGCACAACAGTCCTTACCCCCGCCCCTCCCTGCGCCAGGCTCACCTCCCTTTCAAAAACCAACTGTGCTCCACACAAGACCTCCATGTGATCCTTGCGATGGAGTTTATGTGCTTCAAGAAGCTCGCTTAACAGAGCTAGGCAGTAACCAGGATATGCTCTCCAAACAGCCAGAAACAACACAAACCACCAGCCAAAAAAATCAAAGCTCCACTTTATTGATGGAACATAAAATGTGCTGATATGTCTTCTCAATGAGTCCCTGGGTGATATGGGGCGATGGGTGCCAGACAAATTGGATTTAAGATTGTGTTTCTCAATCCTTGTCAAGTCTGAGTTTTTGGTTGTATGTGGAATTATTTTTCTTTTCTTTCTTTTTTTAAAATGGAGTAACAGAGGTCAGCTTCTTGACAGATAGCTTACAGATGCAGCACGTGGTGGTAATTTAAGTCATACTGTGGATTCTGATACAGTAAAATAGTGGAAACTTCTCTCAACTTAGAAAAAAAAGAGCCAGAAATGATAAACAGTCTTTGTTAAAAAAAAAAAAGTGGTTATAGAGTTTCAAGGCAATACATTCTTTGAAAGAGTTTGAAAAAAAATCTACTTGTGCACAGAAAAACCATAATCTGAGAGTGATGTAACAGCAGGCCTCAAGAACATTCCAGTACAGATTTAGGGGGCCCGCTCAGAGCTCCTTGCTGTTTTCTAATACTCTACAGTGGTATCGATAAGCCTTGGTACCAGCCTGCCTCCCTTCCTCGGTCTTACAAAGTCTGCCAAACATGGGCCATATGGGCCGCTGTGGTTTTCCTTCCTGAGCAAAGGAAGCCATGTCCTGAATCTCCCTGGCCTGGCATGGACCCTGCTACCCCAGCACAGAGCTGGCATATGAGAATACGGTGCCTGCGGTGCGGGGCAGATGGACGGTGGTAAGAGGATGACAGCTATTGCTGGGACTGCAGCCATTACAGTCAGCGGTACCCAGCCTGCTCACTGTCTAATGTCTTGAGAACATTTAAATTCCTTTTCAGACATGACATGTGCAACATTAATGACTTTATGGATCTGTTGGAGTAAAGGTATGCAGTAGTTTTTACACTAACATGACAGAAATCCTGAAAATATGCTTAAAATATTTGCCATTCCCCCAAGATTGGCCAGTCCACGAAATGAGCTACAATGTCAGTCTTCGGAAGTTCATGTTTAGGTTTAATAAACAGTC
>JAPMNP010657152.1:0-13688 GCA_029874935.1 Atherina boyeri | reverse complement strand
CATCATGAGAATACAGGATTTAATTTCAGATAGAGGACATTTAGATTGCAACAGTCAGTCATGTTGTACTACAAATTCCACAGTATGGTATATCAAATGATTTGTTTAATAGACCATACTGCTCTATAATATTGAACTACACACAAATCAAATGTGAATTTCAGACACTCAATAAATCTGACAATCTTTTCCATAATAAAGACAAAGCAGACAGTGGTGAAAGTGTTTTCCTTACAATATTTGAATAATAGTGTTTTCTGTAGTTTGAATCTGCTCTGACCAATTTCAGACAGCTACAAACTTTAGATAAAGATTAATGTGAATTGGAACTCAATCCAGAAACAGAGCTGTCCACACCCTCTGCATGCTTGTCTCTAAAACAATTCTGATTGTATTGCTATCGTCTTCCTGATCACAACTCTTCATAATTACATGTAAATTATGTATATTTATACCAAAATCAAAACAAAACAGCCAATGACACTGAGAAAGTAATGTTCACTTTGAATTAGCTACAGATATTATTTCTGCCAAGAAAATGTTTGATCTGACCTAAAATGTCCTAACACATAAATTAAGTGTCCACAATGGAGTGTGATGGGGCAAACACGTTCAGACTCAAAATCTACCTCTAGAGATCCAAATTTACAAATTGATTAATAAGATCTTTGATATGAAATTTATCATGACTTTTTAAAGAATATATACAGCAGCATCATAACATCTAAATGTTTACTTCTCTGATTTAGAAGATTCCTGAGATAGGCTGGTTCGATGTTCTGGCTCTGTTCATTGGTTAATAGTCATACTGGATTCTATTAGCATGGCTGCATACTGTATGATATAAATGCTACAATTTATGTTAATTTACCATAAAACTTTGTTTCAATTTGCAAATCTTTTCAGAAGGGGATCCAATCTGGATTAATTTTCCAGTTTAATGACCAAATATGCAAACTAAAGTCTTTTTCTATTCTCCTGCTCTAAACTCCAATCCATAAAGTGCACATAAAGTGTCAAGCTGACACTGAGTCCTAAGAAAGAAAGATAATTTGATTTAAGGTTAGGTAAAGATTTTGAAGAGGAAACACATCTGATAGAAATTTAGCCATTCAGAACCAACATGAAGAGCAGGTCTGTAGAAACGCTCTTTCAGATCAGTAGCCCTTATTGAAACAAGTATGGATATTTCCTTCTGCATTTCTTACATTTCAAGATATTTCATGTGAAAAAATATACATTTAGATTTGATTTTTGTTCTGTATCTTGACGGCAAATTGAAAGACTGGCACACATACAGTATGGATCATTACACACTGAAACCCTTTTGAACAAAAAAAAAAGAAAGAAAAAAATTATATTTGTCCTTCGACCTATATAAAACAGTTTTTGTTTGGATGGTTTGTTAGCAGAGCTACTCTAAACAATATGGAAATATTTCACTTAATACTTTTTAGTGATCTGATTAATGCTTTTTCTTTGACATCACTTAGAGATTTTTTCTTCTTGCTCTTGTGTTTTCTGTCTTCGTAGTTGTTTAATCTCTCCTGTTTGACTTTACAGGATGCACACAGAAATCCTGACAGTGTCTACTCAGTAATCCATCCATGTCTGTAGTTTAAAACAATGTGGTGGAGTTAAGCAAATGAAATACCAGCTGATACAGAACAATTACATACATAAAACACCATGCTTTCAAAGATATTGTTCAGGATCTTATCTTCCAATGAAAACATGAAAACACTTTGACCTTTTATACTGGTATTTTACCTTGTATAGACATAAAGCCAAGATGGCTGCCTCTCTTTTGGGGGAAGCTACCACGGTCACTAATTTGAAGTTTATTTTCTAAATAAGAGTTAATTATCTATAATGTACATCAAGCTTAAATGCCATTACAGTGCCAATCGTTTTAACAATTTCCTTGAGAAATGTTTAAAATAAGTTTTAAGTACATGTTAAAAAATAGGGTAAGTTCATTTGACAATGCAAAATCTTACAAAGACACTGACCTGAAATTGTGAATTTACATATCTAAGCCAATAAAAGATATTTCTAAATAAAGATTTTGTACAACAAATAATTCAGAAATAGTCTCTCACAGTCATAGTTAAGCAGAGAGAAGGCTGCATATTTCATGATATGACAATATGCAATTCACTATGCTTTTTTTTATAAGCAAACTGCACAAAAACTACTATTTCCAAGAAATGTAGTCCTATTTATTTATTATTACATTTTTATATATGCTGAATTTTTTACATTTTCATAGGATTTTTTATTAATGCTAGCCAAGTAATGTATTAACTTTCCACACTATTGGCTTTATTATGTTAGTGGTTGCTACAGACCACTGACGCTGCTGCTCAGCCTTAAACCCACATCAGAAAACAAATCCGATCTAGTTTCTGATCAACTGTCAGACGTTTTAACCGTTTTTAAACTTGATGTGCTGAACAAACTGCTGCTGATATGTTTCCATTATTAACCAGTGGCAAAGCTACACTTTTATACATGGGGGACCAGAGGGTGGGCAAGACTTTATCAGCGTGGGCACATACTAATAAAAGACAAGGATTATGTTCCTCTCTCTAACACTGCTGTGATAACTGTGGTCACATTAGCGAGACATGAGAAACAAAAAGTTCTTGATATTAATAATCTGGATCCCCAAGTGGAAATATTTGCAACAATTTAAAAAAGATCCATAGAAAGGTAAGTTGGTTGTTTTATAGACTGGATCCTTGCGTTGGGAGCTGCCAGGCTGCTGATACTGCAAAAAATACAGATACTGCTGGGGTCTACCTTGGCCTGATCTGTGTCCCCTTTCTTTCCTAAAAAAGTAAGATTGCTATATCTCTGTTTCTCTTCATTCTTATAGCTTCCTCTACTAAATCAGTCTGGGTACAGGATATATTTCTTCACATTTTCATGTTGTTGCAACTTTAAAAACAATTAGCTGCCTTGCTAGCCTCCTGTTAAAATGAAAACAGGGGTTTAACTCGGCCACTGCTGTCTGAACCAGTCTGATCTAGAAGTTTCAGTCTCAAGACATTTTAGCTGCTGGGTTATCTTTATCATTCACATTATTGAGAGTTTTGTCACATGGAGATAGAAACTGAAGTCAAATGGCACCCTGCGCTGACAAAGCAGTCAGTGCATAATAACGTGGATACTGACTCACTCTTTGAGCATCTTTATAGTTTATTTTCAGATCAATGTGAAAATCTTGATGAACTGAATAGATGCGTAGTCCCTAAATACACTCACTGAAAACCAAATATGACATGGTTTCCGTAAATCTTAAAACTAATCTAGTGCTAGCATATAACTAGACTAGCACTGCTACATAGTTTCATGGTAACATCAACCATACATATCATTAGTAGTCGTATTTGCACTAATTAGGAAAATACTTTAAAATTTTACTTCAAACACCCTGGCTGGGATGTCCAATCAGTTTTCAGAGGTGGACCACACCATGCCCCCTCTAACTCGACCACTGCTGTCTGAACTGGTCTGATCTAGAAGTTTAAGTCTCAAGACATTTTAGCTGCTGGGTTTTCTTTATCATTCACATTATTGAGAGTTTTGTCACATGGAGATAGAATTAAAGTCAAATGGCACCCTGAAACTGAATATTATTGTATAGACATTTTAGAGCACATATGGAAACAAGATAGATTATCTATTACAGTAACTTAATGATAAGAGATTTAAGTGATTTGTTGAAAAAATCAATGTGCAATAAATCTAAATCTCAGGAACACCTTTTTCATCCTTTCAATTGTTGCAATAAAAAATAACTAAAAACAAACAAATAAATAAATAAACAAAGGAATAAATAAACACATTCTCATAGCTCACTGAGATTTGTTTTAACATAATCCAATCTTTGACAACAGATCCTGAGATTTTGTATGATGAGTTTTATATTCTTTAAAACTTTTCAATTAACAAACTTAATTTTCTTGACATTTTGTGGTGAAAAAAAATCTGATATTTCTGAAGAGTCTTGAATTTCTATTATCCTGGTAACAACCTTATGTTTTCATGAATAAAAAATAAATGAAACCACATGTAACATCAAACTAATTATTGTGACACTTAATCCTATAATAGACAAAAAAAAATCTAATAACTGGACATCAATCTTCCCCAGCTGAGCAATAATCCTTGATGAAGAAAAAGCCATCTTCATCAGCTGTTAGACCAGCTGAGCTTTAATTCTGTGGTTGGGCCTTGGACAGCCCGTTGCAGGTCCAAGTAAAGGGACGACACACTTCCAGACTTAATCCACAGGTTGAGTGATGTCACCCCTCTTTTAAGTCCAGATAACGACATAGATACACAGTAGCCATCGGAGGTCAAGTGAAGGTTCAGGTAAAAGGCTACAAGTTCAAAATCAGGAGAAGAAGAAGCAGACCAGCAGCCAAGTGCAGAGCTGAAGAAGAAGTAGTAACATGGAGGTGATGATATGGCTGTTTCTGGACTTTTACAGAACTCTCCAAAGATTTTTTCCCCATTTTTTTAAAAAACAAAACAAAACAGGGGATAAGTTTCAACCCTTTCGGTCCCAACCAACAAAATAGAGAAAATATATATTTTTTTAAATATTTTTGCCCTGTCGCATTTAACATCATCAATTTTCAATCAGTAGCCCTGTTTTTCATGAGGAGATCAGAGTGGCTTGCAGAAGTCATGCAAAATATCCATGCTGGTAAATGATGCCTTGAAAAGTTTTTTTTTCTATAATAGATGTTCTCTAAATCCCATAAAGTGCCTGCCTTCTTTTCTCACATCCCAACAGATATGGTCTTCACAATCGCCTTCCTCCATTGTTGTTTAAGAGGAGGAGGGAGCTTCTCCTCTTCTTCTCCACCTCCTGAGGGAGCAGTTTAATCCATTAACAGCAGATTAGACAAGTTAAAAAGGGAAGCCTGGCAGATAAGGACGATGTCTTTAGTCTAAGTGGGGAAAAAAGGCAAAAGCTAAGGTCTTTCTGCCCCTTCCACATTAAACTCCCTCCTCCTTTTTAAAAATCCCCTCAATTTCATTGTCTTTTTCCTGTTTTTTTATTGGTTTCATTCATGCCATGCATATTTGCTATAGAGGAGGAGCAGTGTTGAGATGCAGGGAAAGGACTGGGGGAAAGTACCATAAAGATTCTATCGGGAAAATAGATCATGAGAGAGCGAGAGAGCAAGAGAGAGAAAGAGAGAGAGAGAGAGAGAGATAGGGAAAGAGAGAAAGAGAGAGAGAGATGATGATGTCCTTGTCTTTTATTTTAGGTTGATGCAAGGGTTTCGGTCTATCCCATTTGACATTCCGTCCAAGTTAGTCTTTGGCTAATTTGTATCAGGGTGGAATAAAAGTGACTCTGATGTTCAATTTACAGTCTGTAGGAAGAGCTGGATGTGAACAAATTTACATGATATGGCTTGAGTTTTCAGATATGTAGTAGACTCCAGCCTGTCGTTACCTGCAGTTCAGCAGTGGAATCACCAGATCAGTTTCTGGGGAACTCTTCCACATCATCAGCTTTCCATCCAGGAAAATCCATTCAAATGATTTGTTCGGACAATCAGTTCATAGCAGGTGGAATATTTGGTCTCCGATGTTAAAATGGCTCAGGTCGGATCATAAGTTTTTTCCCCTTGATCCAGTTATTTCTCCTGGATGTCATGATGATAATGACGATGGTGTCAATGATACCGTCTCTCTCTTCTCGCTTTCTCTCAGTTTTTACATTGATTTGGAAGAGGTGGAGGAGCAGTAGATCTGAGTTTACAGTTTCTCTCTTCTTGTGGTGAAAGCAGTGGAGGCATTAGAAACTCAGCACTGAAAGGAAAAAGAAACCATAGTTTAGTCAGAGTCTGCAGTAGATATGAAAAGATTCCTGATCCTCCAGACACCAGACCTTGATCCTGATGAGGGATGGTTGGAAAGGCTGCAGCCAATAAAACAAAGAAATTTAGTAAAGTTCTAAAAACAGTTAAAGGAATTAATTTTACTCTAGTTATCAGATTCAATGTCCAGGTCTGGTGTAGATCAAAGTGACATTAGTAAATGATGCAGGTGGGTAAATTAATGTTTTCTTTGCTTTCACTCATATGGAGCCAGCAGCACCAGCCAAACATTTCTGACATGTCAAAGAAAATCTTATGACAGTTTTTTACAGGACTACACCGGGAAAACATTTTCTTACTACATATCTATACCCAGTAACTGTACGCCTGCTGTGTCAATCTGCTGTGTAGCTACTGATTGTAGAAACCAACATCATGATGAACCCTGCTGGTTGGTTGGTTCCTGTTTGGAAGGCATGTACAACGAGACGTATCAGGATAAAAGGTGAAGTTGTTCTTGAAACTGGACTGGAAATGTCTCTTTTTGAGAAATGAACTCCAATTACCAAAGGAGTTACTAAGGAGAAAAGGAGAAAAATTAGCCAATAAGACTATAATGACTTGTGTGGAGGATGTTTATACTTTCTATTTCAGAAAAAATAGTATTTTTACTAACCAAGTTACCATGAAGAATTCATAGATATAACACTGTGTTTCTGTACAAGCTAATAATCGCTATAAACTTTTAAAATATCTAACTAGCTGGTGCAGCCTTGTCCTCTTATATGGGTACTAAACAATATGATCCTGTCATGTTGATAGAGGATCATTTAGACTAAAGAGCATAAACCCATCTCGGATTTTAAGAGAGACATGAGCAAAACGGACAATTATTTTAACCACCATCACATGATTTATCTATAATAAAATAAAATAAAATCCTGTTGGAAAATAAAACAATATGTGTAATCACTTTGAATCCAGCCTTTTTGCCAAAAGCATCACCATTTTGAAACATTTAATTTCTGATATGCATTCATATTTTTCAAACATTGGCAAAAACCGTTTAAGCTCAAACTACATTAGTTTTATTTCTTGAAACCAAGTCAGAGATTTTACAACTCTCACCCAAATGTGAAAAACCAGAGCTGCTCTCACTTCAGTGAAGACTATCAGCTGATCTTAAGTTTGATCACCACATATCAAGATTTTTTCATGGCCCTGGGCTTTTTTGGGATTTAGTCTGTGTTTTTGTGGAGTTAGGATATCCTGCTTGGAGAGCATCCCAGATTCCAACTTGTATTCCATCTAACCCTTATCAGTATTTAGTTGAAACTCCTTGACTTACGATGTGTGAGTGTGGCTGCCACATGTGGATCACAAGGAAATAACTCTTCAGATGTTGACCACATCTAGCCCACACAACACTTGCTGTAACCCACGTCCAGGCCGGCATAGGATATCTGGACCAAGTTTGGTTCATACAACACTTGCCAGTGCAGTAACTGAGCCATAAGCCAAACATGTCCATTACCTGGATACAGCCCTCTCTGAACAAGCAACAGCCTTTTCCCAACCTCTAGCCATCATGCTGAACATCTGGTCTGGTCAGACCAGATGTTCAGAATGATTCAGTCTATTGATTCCAAAGACCTGTTTCCACCAAGGTTCCAGTAAGTAAGCATATTTTGTATGCGTTTCCACAGGCAAAAGCTGGAAAGGGTGCCAGAATATCTGATCCAAGCCGTTCTACTTTTTTGTGACACTTCCACTGGGATCACGGTTTTACCTATCCGATTCTAAAGGGTGGAGCCTAGACACACTGCAGTCCATTGATTGGTTTAAGGAATCATCACTTCCTGTGTGACTCAGTAATAAGAACAAAGCGGAACAGCTCCATGATTAAATAAACGGTGGAATTTAGCTGTTTTAAAGCCACATGCCAAGAAGAAAGAACCATACTGCTGGATGTCCACCTTTCTCTGTATTTGTTTCTGAGTCATATTCTTCTTTCTTATAATACATGAAATGTGTTTCCTCCCTATGATGTCATGTTGTACTGGTGCAACGCTGGTCGGTTAGTGATAGATCAAACACTTTCCGGCTGATACCCTGCCTACCAGGCCACAACAATGCAACAGGGATCAGGGTTTACCAAACCAAACCATCCCGCCCCAAATCGGACCCCTTGGTGTAAATGGCGCTAAAGATAACCTTTGCCCCCCCAA
The DNA here is from genome assembly GCA_029874935.1 of Atherina boyeri. Lineage (NCBI taxonomy): Eukaryota > Metazoa > Chordata > Actinopteri > Atheriniformes > Atherinidae > Atherina > Atherina boyeri. Next base: position 5,611 of record JAPMNP010657152.1, on the reverse strand, counting down.
CTGAACCCATCACTCCTGTCCTATCTCCAGATACCCCACAGGTGATTTGAAGGGGAGTTAGGTGACTGTTTGGGGATCTATCCTAATTGTCCTCTCCGGATGACTCTCTGGAAACCTCTATTTGGTTGGACTCATTAAAAACTGATTTAGTATACTGAGGATTTTAAGAAAACTTTAAATCACCCTCTCAAGGAAGAAGTCAAGTCCTGACATATGAGTCTTCCAAGGGTCTTGCATCACTTCCTTGGTCTCTGTTCTATTTTTGGGTTCAGCACATCACACTCTTCCAGAGAAAACACCATAGATCTTATATGCTTAACTCTGATGACAGAGGAAAAGGGAAGTCCAGGGAGTGCAATTATTGTGGTCAAATGTCTTTGTGACAAATTGTCTGGTGCAGCCAAAAAGCCCACTATTAAAAATGGGGATACTAATAGGTGGTTCAATTGAAGACTATTTGCCTCACATAATGTTTTCATCTACACTTTATTTAAACCATAACTCCCTGACCTTGAAAGCTCTTCTGGACTCAAGGGCTGACCACAATCCTTGGACTTTAACTTAGGAAGAGAGCTTTACGTTTCCTCTAAGCCTCTTCCATCTCTTCTCTCTGACAATATTTAATGCTCAGTTACTTAAAATTATAATTCAACAGACACAACCATTCCAGCTAATCATGTCTTTTTGCATTCTCATAATACCTTGAGACTGATCTGCCTTTCATACTTTTTGCAGTTTGCCCTGTCACCTGTCTATTGTAATCCTGGCCCCTCAGCTCCCTATTTACCTGATCTGTCCGATGTTCCTACCATAATCTACAGATGGCTTCCACCAAGAATAACACCCTCTCTCAGCAACCAAACTGACCCTGTAACTGTACCCTACACCTGCTCTGCCAACCAGCCAACTCGTCAACATTTCCCATCCAGAAACAGAGGCCATAGGAGGTGGAATGATAAGACACTTAGACCCTGTATTGGTTAATGAGGCCTAGCTAAATTCCCATCCAGAACCAACATATTGTGCCTCTGAAAACCTCTGCTTTGGTGGGATGATCATTTGTCCAAAATTGGGTTTTTAAAACATGTGTCATCTGGCCAGAATTCAGGATTAGTATAGCAGCCTTCAACAGAACTTTGAGTACTTAGCGAAGCTCTTGGGACTAACTACTTCTGCTTCTGTCTTCTAAGCCTGAGTCAAAAACGTTCTACCAGAATTTCAAAACATCTGTTTCTAAAGGGCATTCTGATCTTTGAGGAATGCCAGCAGCTTTTTGAAAACCGCTTGAGGAAGCTGAGAAATGTGACTTCCATTTACCCTCATTGACTTTCCAGACAGATCCAGAGAAGAACAAATACTCTTACAGAATAGCCCACTCCAACCGTTCACAGACAGCAGCGGCAGTCTCGCAGGAACTTCATATTTCTATATACACTTCATCCACAGTTGGTCAGGGAATCAGCTCTGTTGGTGTCTTTTTTTTTACTGATTTGACTTGCAGAATTGGTGTTGTAGCTGTGCTCAGTCTGATTGGCACACAAATCAGTGCACAGGTGGCAGTAATGACAGAAAATGAATAGCTAAATTCAGCTTACATAAACAACATTCTCACTGTGACATTCTGCTCTCCTTTACCATATAACATAGGTTGTCTGTGCCTTGTAGTAAAATTGTAGGAGATTTAACATTTCATTCTTTATAAACTTTATGAATTTATTCCTCTGTCTTAATTATGGCATACAGGCAGTAAGGCAGGGTTCACTTGGATGTGATGCTTTAATGCTTGTTGGTGGCTGGGTCTGATGCTTGGGACTGTGCCAAAGAGATCAGACACATGATTAGTCAAGTGATCCGATTCTGCCTCTGCTGCTTTTTGAAAAAGTTGTCCTCAAATCTCCACCATGAGCTGCAGTAGTGACGCAAAACAACAGATCTTGAATTCAATTCAGCAATGCAAGCTCTCCATCCATTCAGAGAGAGCGAAAAGCAGGACTAAACACATCTGTGTGAATCCAACCTTACAACGACCAGCGGCTTTACGCCCAGAGGGCTGGTTTGTTGGATCATATTGGCACATATTAACCCAAAGATGCTGCTGGCAAAGAGGCAATGGGAGCTCCTGTGACATCATGAATTATAGAAAGACGTGTTTCTTTACCATAACTGCACAGCATTCAAAGTCCTCTCAAGTTTGAGCAAGAACGAAAGAAAAACACAACACTACAACAATTAAAACCATTGTTAATCTGGACTTTTCACGAGAAATCAGTGTGAAATTATTGTACTAAAGGAAACCACAACTGTAACCAAGCAAATAAATAAAACACACCACCACAGCAAAATAAAAAAGACACCATCATAAAGCTTTCTGATCACAGCAGCATGCATTTACACTAAAATACAGAGCTTGATTATGACACACATAAACCTTTCCTGTTTCTGGTCATCAAGGAGGCTGTTCAGTACTCTGACTAAACACATTAATGGGAGATTTATCAAGATTAAATAATCTGGAAATGGAAAGATTTTAGTTTTAGTGTCAGTCAGAGGACTGCAGCCAACCAGGTCAAGACTGAAATCTGAACATGGAATTGAGGACTATCCAGACCATACCTTGGCCAAGTAACAGAGACTTTTAGCTTCATGTCACTTCACAGTCAAACAAAGAGCAGTTGTATCAGGTAAGGTTCTCCTTTTGCTTCACTTTGGTGCAGTTTGTCTGCTCAGATGGCAAACTGCACCTGTGTGGGATAAAACAAGCTGTAGGTGGGTTTGGTGGAGTCTGTTTGACCCAGATGTGGAACAAACAGAGACGACAGCAGAAAATAACATGGAACAAAGCAAAGAAAGAAAAACATAAAGTAAAATGTCACACTGATAAGTAACCACACAGATGAAATGAGGAAGAACAACAGAAAATAACACTGAAGTTCACATTCTTACATGCTTCTTTCTTTCTGTCCTCCACATCACCACACTTTTCTGTCTTGCCCAGAATTTTTCCTTCTCCATCTCCTCTCTCTGATGCGTTTTGGCTGACAGACCACTCAGAACACGTCATTTCAAAGCATTTCTTCCCCTCCTCCCCACGTACAATTTAGCACTCCAGTCTTTTTCATGTCTTCCTGTCTTTATCCTTTCGGAGTCCACTCTTATGTCAAGATCTCTTGTCTTGATTCAGCAGTTGTCCAATTTCACTTTTTGGTTTATGATGAGTAGAATCTCACAGAAAGTGAGAACCAGTAGTGGAAACGGGTCAAAAAACAGGAAACAGGAAGAAGACCGGATTGACACTTGGACAGGGGAAGATAACAGTATATTGGAAGGAGGGATAATATGACAGAATATAAGGCAAGCACATGCACAGAAAAAAGCTGAACATTTTGTCTGGACCCTCAATCTTCATACAATCATCAGTGAGGAAACATGGTGGAACACAGCAGGAGAGTCAGAAATAAATACCTGAGCTTGGAATGGATGAAGGAAGAGGAAGCCAAGCAGTGACAGAGAACTGATTCTACATTCATTTAAAATTCCTCGATATTTCTCAGACAATGCAGTAATTCAAAACATCTAATTCCCGACAGGAAGTTTCCAACATCTATCAGAAACACAAAAAAAAGGTCCACTGTCTGTCCTTTTAGACCTCCTTGTCTTCATTTTACACATCATGTTTCCAAACTGTGAGCCCAGATCAGGATTCAGACCTGGATCAGGAATCAAAACCGGATTAGGAATGAAACTTGGATCATGAATCAGACCTGGTTCAGGAATCAGATTTAGCTCCGGAGTCAGATCTGGATAAAGATTCAGACCTCTAAATCTGGAATAAGAACTGGATCAGGTGTCAGATCTGGATCAGGTGTCACACCCATGTCAGGAATTAGAAGTGGATCACAAGTCTGATCTTGATCAGGAAACAAACCTCTAAATCAGAAATCAGACAGTTGGGAATCAGATCTGGATCAGGAAACAGACCTGCTTTGGGAATCTGGAATCACATCAGATCTGGATCAGGATCCAAACCAAGACCCAGACCAAGAGTGAGTTCTGAATCAGGGAGCAGACCTGCATCAGGAATTGGACCTTGATCAGGAATATGACCTCTAGATCAGAAATCAGACCCAGATTAGGAATCAGACCAGGATCAGAAATCAGATCATTTGATCAAAAATAAATTCTGAATCTGCAATCAGATCTGGATCAGGAATCAGATCCAGTTCAGGAATCAGAACTGGACCATGAAACAGACATCTAGATCACTAATCAGACTTGGATCAGGAATCAGATCTGGATCTGCCAACCTCGTTCAAGAATCAGACCTCTCGATCAGGAATCAGATACGGATGATAAATCAGACATGGATCAGGAAATAGACCTGGATGAGGAATAAGATCTGGGAATAAGAACTGCATCAGCAATCATATCTGGATCATGAAAATAGTCCTGAATCGTGATTAAGACCTCTCAATACAGAACGAGCCCAGGATCAAGAATCAGACCTGTTTATGGGATCAGATCTGGATTATGAATCAGGCTGATTCAGGATTCAGTCCTTTGAATTTAGAATCAGAACCAGGATCAGGAATCACATCTGGATCATGATAATAGTCTGGATCATGTTGCAGACCTCTGGATAAGGAACCAGCCCTGGATCAGGAAGGAGATCTGGATCATTAATTAGACCGGTTCAGGAATCAGATCTTTGGATCAAAAAAAAACATCTGGGTGACGACTCAGACTTGCATCAAGAATTAGACCTGGATCAAGAATCAGAGCCAGATCAGGGATAAGATCCCGGATCAAGAATTAGAACTATATCAGGAGTCAGACCCAGGTCAGGAATTAGACATGGTACGGAAATCAGAACTGGATCAGGAATGAGACCCCTAGACCAGGATCAGAAATTAGACTTGGATTGGGATTAAGATCTGCATCAGGAATCACATTTTAGATCAGGAACCAGATTTCTGTCAGAAGGCAGACTTCCATCGGGAATCAGACCTGGATCAGGAATGAGGTGTGAAAGTTTGCCATGGGACCTGAAGGATTGGATGCTTCTTAATGGGCCCACATGTTTGGAAGTTTGTATTGGTGGCTTAGTAAGGGCCACACAGCTTTGGAGGTATGTTTAGGGGCCCACAGATTTGGAAGTTTGTTCAGAGGCCCAAGGGGTTTAGGGGATTGGTTTGGGGCACAGAGGCCAGTTTTTCCTGAGGCCCTTTGCCTGATGAATATCAGTATTGCTTCTGTGTTTCTCTGCGGAAACACCAGTTTAATGAAGGTCTAAAAAGGGACAGATGGAAATGTATGAAATGAACTTGAAGAGAAATTGTGTGGATGGAGAGACTCTGGAGAAAACCTGGGAAGAGGTTTTTCCTCTCACTCCCAGAACAGAAATAAAGACAATGATGGAAGAATCTGGATTTTTTTGTTTTGTTTTCATGAGTTCACAGTTTCTGCTTCTTGTTGCATATATCTGATGCAGAGCGTTCACTTCTGCATAAACAGGAAACCACATCAGAGGGGAGAATTGCTTTTCTTTGTCTTACAAGTATTCCAACATATAAATGAAAGCAGATATATTATAAGACCTATAAGAAAAATCACG
>JAPMNP010657150.1:0-10133 GCA_029874935.1 Atherina boyeri | reverse complement strand
GCTTCACATGATTGCAGTACCAGTTTCGGCCAGAATCTTACATACGGTACCTTTAAACATTAAGAACAAAAACTTGTTGGTCTTCACATATCCGTTCATTTGCTCACCTTCTTTTTTGCCTTTCATTGTATGATTTCTGTCTTTCCTTTTTAAAACCAACTCAATATATTTGCTTTTCTTCTCTTTCTGTCAGCTTATTTGGCGTGTTTTCTTTTTATTTTAGTTTCCCATATTTGACAATTTGGCCTTTGTTTGACCTTTAAGAGCACCTGGGTATTTCTGCTGTCATGACACATTGCAGGAACCTAACTATGCTTCACCCCCTCTTCACACTCTCACTGTCTGCTGGCGGTGTAAAGTTCTGTTTGCTCCATTTATTTCCATTGCCTTATTATTTATGGGTGCAGTGTTGCTTAAAATGGCGTATATATTAGTGGCGTTGAGGAAGCTGGAGTGCATCATTGTCATTCAGTGAGCAAGTCAGCTCTGACTCATATGGGGTGTAGTTAAACTTCATTGCCGATCTGTCTCATGATCTCACGCTTCATATTTACCAACCACGCAGCTTTTATTTATTTATATCCTCTTGCCCTGCAGTGTATTTTCATTTACTGTCTGTCGACAGCCACATCTACTTACTGCTGTTAATTATCTTCATCTTCTCTTGTTCTCCTCTAGGATGAAAAAAACCAAGTGCTGATGACAAATGCCTGGCTGCAGCTGGTATGTCTCCTCTCCAAGCACTTTTTGTGTGATCACTGTGTGATAATTGTCATTTAGGACATTTTTGGCAGATGTAAGTTTTTTCCCTGTAGCACTTGTGGCTAAAAAAACACAGTTAACATGCTAAACTGCTCATCTTAGTCCTTCATGTGACAGTAATGCAGTTTTGAAGTTCATCTTAGATATTCTGTCAAATTCCTTTGACACTTGTTTTTCTTTTGTTGCGAGCCTCCTAAGTTGAGTCAGTCGCTGTTTTTCAGAATAGCATTAATGAGCAAAGATAACATAAATATTTCAGCATTGAAAATGGGGAAAGAAAAGGTTTCTGAAAATATTCACTCATTTCTTAGAAATCAGTTTTTCCACCTTCATATTAGACATCTAAGGGAAATCAATATTTTAATAATAATAATATTGTATCAATATTACACCCATCAAAATTTGTATTATGGTTTTTAGTTAATGAATATTTTGTCAGTGTGTCTTTGATTTCATGTGGTGTTAACCTAATTTCAGCTACAACCATCGTTGACTGTTGCTTAAAGACTAATTAAGCTGTTAGCTTCAAATGTTTGACGTGCCAGGTTCATTTTACACAAACACAGCAAGAACTACGGAAGCAGAAAGTGGATGTTCCTTATTTTTGTTGCTGTTATCTTAAAATCATCAGTTAACTATGCTGTTATCTCGAGACCAAGAGGCCCGTTTTTACATGACAATTTATTTTTGCTATATGTTGATAAAAAGTTTAATTATTTTTTTTTCTCAAGATAAACTACCTGCTGTAACTGGTTGTCGCCAGATAACAAGCTTTGTTTTCTCAAGATCACAAGATGATTGAGGTGAACTTTAAAATAAGTGGCAGCACCGAATTTGATTGGTAATTGTAACAATTGGTTAGAATCTGTAGCCGTAAGTCTAAAACATTAACGTTGCTCTGTTCATGTTCTGGCAATGGCTTTTCTTAAAGGTGGTACAGAGGATTTTCCAGGTCGGCGACAGTTAGACTCATTTTCAAATGATGCATGTGCATGAGACCGCCTCCTTCCCCCGCCTATCATCCAATGAAACGCCTTTTTCCTTTTTTTTTTTTGATTTTCATAAGTACGGGGCTGCCACATATCTATCTAGTAGGTTTTAACAAAGATTAGAATTTTATTAAAAATGAAAAATCCTCTGTACCACCTTTAACTCCAGAAAACAAAAAAAGTCCTCTCAGTTTAATCATAGTTTTTGAAAATATAAATTAAATGCTATCTCGAGAAAACAGCTATCGTAATCGCCAGATAATGAGATAGTTAACTCGTTTTCTAAAGATGATGATGTTAAAAGAAATTTCAAGCACAGCCATTCTTTGCTTCCTTAAATAATGCGGATGACACAGAGGTGACACAGAGCTTTGTTTCTACACCCATGAGTGCTCTATGCTAAAAGTTTATCGCTAAATAAATCACCGTTTTTAAGACCTGTTTTGCAGAAAAGATATTCCCATATTGAAGTGTGTGCTATTGCCAAATTTACATCAAATGTAAATTTGTGTCTTACTGTGTAGAACGAAGGGACATGAGCAGCATCTTGTAAGGAATGCCTTACTATTAGGCTACCTCTGACTGTTAAAATCACTTTGACTGGTTAGAATTTGTTTAAGCCGACTGAAAATGGTGAAATCTAGTGGAGAAAAAATGAGGTGAAGAAAAAATGGGCAAGAAAGACAAAGGACCTTGCCAGCAGCAATTCAATTAGATTTGTTAATCAACTAGCTGAAATGTGCCTAAATCGGACCCCCCACAAAACCAGCAGAAAAGTTATTAAATACTACCTAACACATTTAGTTATGTTTATTTTATGAAGTTATGTATTATGGCTTTTAAATATTAAGATGACAACAGCTTTGTATGTAATTGTTTGGTCTATGAAGGAGCTGTTAAATCATTGGTACCAGACTTCTCATTTAATAAAAAGCTATATTTTTAGAAAATAATACCTCCACAGGGCCTTTAGAGGGGTGCAGAATGAAAGTACAGCATTTCCTTGAAAAATTATATTTGAATTAAAATGAAATAAAATAAAAATTTTAACAGGCATGACAATGCCGTTATGTTTACATCTATCAGCCAATAGTGGCCGCCATTTCGGGTTGCCGAATACGTCTCTATGTTCCAACAATATGTTTGGCACAGCTAGGCTGGGAAAAATGCTGCTGTTGGCAAGTTAAGCTCCTGCTTCAGAGTCCCGGAGATATCGTTATCCGTATCAGGAGAGGAGTGACCGGAGAAGAGCAGAAACTAGAGTAAATTTAGGAGAAGTTACACTAGATGGACCCACATAGAAAACTTCCACGGCATCAAAACACACATGGAAACGGCTACTTTCCTCCTGGATTGGTAAGCTAACTCACTTGCTAACTTGGCTAATGTTAGCTGCAGTTAAACTCCTCTACAATACATTCGTCACTGGACACGGTGCCGGCTGCTCACTGGACGTATCCGCAGCGAACTTGGTGACCCAGCGGATTGAATGATTTTTTTTTGTAACTACAACCTAGACACACTAGATGTCGCTATCGTGTTCGTATCCCATATCCAACCTTTAACACATACACCATTGGAAAGATAAGATTTTTCAGATGTGAATGATGTATACCATTCCAGGCTGCATTCCTGTAAAAGTAGTCCAGTAAAATAGTTGGTCCACAACAAATCTTTTATCCATAACGCCTGTTTTAGGTGACAATTGCAGAACTTTAAGGGGTTAATTTTGAAAAGCATGACTTTACTTTACCATATTTTCTCGTCAAGGCGCCCCTAACGATACATTCATCTTACTTCCTACAGTACGTCTACTATTATCTTTCTCCAGACACTGATAGTCAGTTTGATGTTGACTCTTGTCTTATCTCTTGCTCTGTCCATTTCTCTCTTTGTTTTCCTCTCTTCCTCCAATAATGTCCTCTTGAATTTTTTTTGGATGAATCAGCCATGGTGCACCTTCGAGCGTGCCAGTGTGTAGATATCCACTTGCTGACATGGTGCCATAAAGTAAAATGCTGTGATAAAGTGATACCGTGTCCCAGAAAAGAAAAAAAAAACATTGTGAATTTCAGTTTCTTAGCCTCGGGATGTTAATGGGCAACAGCTCCAGGAATGTAATGTAATGTACTTACATGTAATACATGTAAGTGTGTCATCAAAATTAGTCAAAAACACTTGTTTTTCAGGTCAGAAAGTTACATTTTGCAATTCTAAATCCAGGGGTGTTATCTAGGCATGAAAAAATAACAAAATTACTTTAATCCCTGACCTCTGGTATGACAAGATTTCACAGCATAGAAAAGTTGATTTGATTTGACCTGGCTGTGTGTGGTTTGTTGTGACTGGATTGTTCTTCCAACCATATTCCCAAAGATTCCAGTTGAATACTTCCATCTACACATGTGGGGAACTGAGCTACTTAGGATCTCCTTTATGGAAAGATCAAAAGGCTTTATGGTATATGGAATATGTATGACAATGCTCAGTAGCTTGAGGAAAATGTTACATCCGCCCAGCCAGGTAGGTACAGCAACCTCATTATTAAAGAAGCCCCAGTCAGAGGAGGCCATTAATGATGTTACAGTCAGGTTGAGTTGGCTGCTGATCTGCCTTACAGGTTATGAATTTATCAATTATTCAGGACGCTACCTCTTTTATACCAGCATCTACTTAGGTGCAATGGCTTATGAGGGCTTTGCAGATGCAGCACTTTTTGATGGATACTTAGAAAGTACATTATCCATCTCACAGCCAGTCTCTCAGTTAGTCAGTCAGAGAAGGGGCAGGTTCACCTCCACTGCATCGTGAATGATTTCAGGATTACAGCTTTACCCAGAAGTGAATGTCCCACAACAGAGGGGATGGGATTATTATTTTTATTTTTTATTTTTCTTTAGGTCTTAAGACATTTTTTCAGACCTGTGTGTTATCTTAGTATGCACCTTTTTATAGTCAAGTTTTAGTGTACAGATGAGGAAGGAGTTACCGTTCAGCTGTCAATTTATCATAACAAAAAGCATTTTAAGGCTTTTACATCCACCACTAGAGCATGGCAGTGGTAATTGATGGAATTGGGATTATACTTACTGCACTGGAAATAATAACAATGACAAAGCAGAAATTAGATGTGTCTTTCTAGGAACTGTGCTCTTAGGCTTTGAGATTAGCATGTTTGAGCTACTTTGTGCTGCAAAAATGGTCCATGTGAAAACTGGAAAAAACAGTAATCAACTGCATTATCTGCAAGTGGGCAGAAAATATCCCAAACCCAAATAAAAAAATGGTGTAAAGAAATAAAATCTTACATTCAGTTTCTCAGAATTGCTTATCTGTTCTGGCTGAGGATGCTTTAAAGTGGAAATGGAAGAGAAAACAGGACAAAAATTCATTTCAAATGTAAAATTATACCAACAATTTTAGCTGTCAGTACTCTTTGTTATGTACTAGAGGGCGACCCAGATGGTTTTTCAAGGGCCAATAACGATTATAGGTAATCATGTAGGCCAAAAACTATATTCAGAACCGATATTTATTTGCAGTAAAAAAAATCTATTCTTAGCTGAAATTTTAAAATACTCAACTACCTTTTGTTTAAATAATGTTTAGCATGTTATTTATTGAAGATAATCACAAGGAGCTCAGCAGTAGCATATCATCAGTTAACTGAATTTATAATAAACAAAATGGGTACCTGACTTTTATCAAGTAAATAAAAAACTCAAACTTAAATAAACTGAAATGCAGCTTTATCTTCACTTTCAAGTGCTTAAAACAATAAGAAAAATGTCGGGATAGACCATATGGATTTCTTTAGGGCCAATACAGATTTTCTTCCATCACCCTTAGCCAGTGACTGATTATAGACTGCAGATTTTCTTGAGCCAATATTTGGGGCTGATATTGTTTTTGTTCCCTCACTTTACATACTAAAATGGACATGATGATATCATATACTTTATTTCTTTATCTGCATTATTCAACAAATATCAGAACCAATGGAATCCATATCTTTTATTCAAAAATGTTAATTGTACTTTAGTAAAATTTACAGTTTGAAAAATCACATGTCTCAGAAGTAATTAAAGAACAGTTCAGATTTAACTTCAATCAGAAACTTCCTGTTCACAGATGGACCAAATTCCAACAAAAATCTTTGCTCTGTGTTTTATTATTATAATAATCTGGATCAATAAATAAAGGCAAAATCAGTAAATGACTGAAATATAAAGGAAAACGTGTTGCTGTCAGTATAAGTGATACTTGCACTGGATTTACTTGGTATCGGGTCGATATTTACTAATATCGGCCGATACCGATACAAGTAAAAACGCAAATATCGGCTGGCTGATGTATCGATCGATCATAAATATGTACTATATATTCGCCACATTTGCATTTTGTGTGCAGATTTTCCATCCACAGTCACAATTACAGCTTCTTTATAAGATACTCTACTACACTCAAATTAGTGATGCTTTCTAAAATTGCTGTTACATAACTTCAAACCTATTCTTAGACAGCTGCTACCTTATGTAGCCTCGTGTCCTTCTCATTTGTTCCTGACAGACAATGAAGTTAGTGAGCTGTGATTATGTATGTTGGCTTCTAGTTGTGCCATCCCAGCCAATGAACATGAAAAGAAGCACCAAACTGCCAAGGCACATGGATGACAAGTGTAGTAATTAAGTCATTAGCTGCATGAGTGGAGACATATGTCAGCAGCCCTGTTTAGATGGATGAAATCTCTTTGAAGAGATTTTTTATTTTTTATTTTGTTAAATCCCTTTATGGACAGAGGCACATTTGCATGAAGAGATGGCATGGAAACATGTTCTCATGCACATACATAAACAGTCCGGAGGGAATATCCATCCAAATGAAGGAAGCACACACATAGATACAGAATCCACAAGCGTGCACTTACACAAACAGACATATATAGATGCACAACAAGATAAATGCAGTGCGCTGTAGACATATTAGCAACGGGACTGTGGTTGCTCCATAGGGAAGAAGCCCTATGGCTTCAACATCCAAATGACTCCATCTGTGCAATTTATACAGAACATACACAAGCAGAAAAAACATTAAAGCAAAATAAACCACACAATATCCACACCTTCACAGATAATCTCAAATTGTAAATGAGGAAAAAAGGGAAACGAAAGTAACACACTGTGTGATTTTATGTGTTCTCTTACTGGACTCAGTTCACCCCATTGCTGAATGGCTCTGGCTCAGATGGGAGTGCAGGGGTTAGTGCCAACAACTGTTGGCTTGGCAGCATTTTGGTGCCAACATTCATTATCAGAGTAAGAGACAGACTGTCACAGCCAACAGCTAATAGCCTATGTAATGGGAAAATGTTTGACTTCTGACGGCTTAAATCGTACTTGTTTTTAAAAAGTAAAAAGAAAAAAAAGTTCTGATGCTTTTAGTCCTGCAGTGTTATTCTTTGGCTCAATATATATTTAATTAAAAGCATCATGATGCACAGATGAAGCAGTATGTGCATCATTAAACTACCATTGGTCAAGCTGTGATGGTTTTACTGGCACAGCTGTGGATATTGCAAAGCGAAGCCTTTGCCAAACCAAGCATTAATGACTGTTGGGGTAAAAATTTAAAAAGAATCAAACCACAATGATTTTTTTTTATATTTGCTTTTCATGTATGTCCTCATTTCTATCTCGTCATCTCATCATAACCTTTCTGTTTTTTTTAATCACTCTTTGTCATTTGATCTAGTATTGGACAGATGTTTACCTGTCATGGAACCCTGAGAACTACCCTGGTGTTCAGAACCTCCGCTTCCCCTCCAATCTGGTTTGGGTCCCAGATATTCTCCTCTATAACAGGTAGGTTTCACTCACCTCTCAAAAGGGAAAAAAAAAGCCTCAAAAGCTATTAAACTTTAGGCAACTACAGTAATTATCATTTTCTTAATCAGTGAATGTTTTTCTTCCTGTAAAATATCACAAATTTGCAAGAAAAAAAGCCCTGATTTTCTAACAGAAGATCCAAACTCATTGACATATCAACCACTAAAACTCATTTGTTGAAAGACTAAACTGTAAACACGTAATGCGGCTGATAAAAGAGATCCACATAGTTTTTTTTATTTACATCAGATGGAAATGGAAACATAAAACAGACAATAGCTCTGGCTGCCTCTATCATGCCCTAACAAATTTAGGAACAATTTATGAATAATGCACCTTGTCAAGTCGAGTCAACTTTTATTTATTAGCACTTTTAAAAACGAGTGTTAACCAAATGATAACATCAATAAACGTAAAATTAAATGTGAGACACAATAAAATAAATAAATGGATGAATAAGAAAAACAAGCATGAATAAAAGACAACAAGAAGGAAGAATAAAAGAAGAATAAAAAAAGTCTTTATGTGGGTTTTAAAAATTTCAACTGATTTGTGATAGCTTTTTTTTTTCTATATATATTTTTATCCCATGTTTTTCCCCCATTTTATCACATACTGTATTAAGGCCCTTTTGATTGTGATATTTTAAAAAGTTATCGATTTTTGTGGCATCACAGAAAGCAGTGACCGTTGGCAAGTTTTTGAATAAAGCACATGCACAAGACCAGTCTACTTCATTTACAGCTCCCTCCCTGGCCACGCCTTTACGACGACGTTAGCAACCGTTGTTATGGCCTCTGTGCAGTGACATTTGTGTGAGAGTGAGGAACTGACTGTAGCTTGTAGCAATAGCAAACTTTTGCGCTGTATTCGGATGCACAGATCCATCCAGGGAGGATCACCGCCGTAATCAACCAATGAGACAGAGACGTGACATCAGAGGAGCCAGACATTAGTGTCATTACACCAAATAAACCAGAAAGTTTGGCATTATACATTACGTGTATCAAACAAATACTTGGCATAACGCCAAATTATTCTCCAACATAGAACTTGAAAATGTAATAATCTGACAAGAACATGTTGAGTGTAAAAGTTACCTGTTGAAAAAAAAAAAACACTCCTCAATGTCTAGTCACATATTTAAAACAACTTCATCAAGTTGTCATCTAGAACACATCGTTTGTATATCTTGCCATCCAAAAGGAACTTGGCGACCATCTCATCCGTTTTTTTCCCTTTGCCGATTTCAATATCCGCCCTGTTTTACGTTTACGGTTTGCTGTCTGTGGCTCGGGTTTCTTGTCTGCCATCATCAAAGTTTGTGTGGAGGAAAAGTTTTACACTGTGTAGGCTATACGTTTGATCAGCTGTTGTTATGGTGATTACAACAGCCCTGCTCGTGTACTGACAGGCTGCGTGAATTATGTACGTTACAAACGTAAGTCACTTGCGAGAATAAGAGCGGTTGATTGACGTGCCAACGACCAATATTGAACGGCTAGGGGCCGTTTTCTATTGGTTACTGTTTTTTGGGGCCCACCACGTCCACACTTTAAATTTCTTTTCACTTTTTTTTTTGTTTTTCATAATGACGGGGCTGCTACATATCTCTCTACTGTAGTAGGTTTTAACAAAGATAAAAATTTTGTCAAAAATTAAAAATCCTCTTTACCACCTTTGTGGTAATGTGGAGATGGAGGCTGTTCTATAATTTGAGGGCAACAACTAAAGAAGCTCTGTCCCCTCTTTGCGTTAAATGAGACCTTGGACAAGGAGAAACTGATCTGTAGATCTCAGTGATCTAGAGTAGTGATCCCCAACCCCCGGGCTCCGGACTGGTACCGGTCCGTGGGTCATTTGGTCTCTGGTTAAAAGATAACATGCAGATTTCACAGATTAATCTCTTTGCAAAAATGTATTCATTTTGACAGCCCTACTGTATGATTATTTGATACATGCATATTTTTCACACTGATTTAGCGACCCCCTGAAATGATTTTCCGACCCCAAGTCTGGGATGCACTACTTTAAGGGATGTAGCAGCTACTATCTAATGGGCTATCATTAAAGATTGGCATGATGGGGGAGCACGGTGGCGCAGCTGGTAGCGCAGCTCGCCTCACAGCTCGAAGGTCCTGGGTTCGATTCCCGCCGGGGACGCTGTGGGTGCTGAGGGTGTGTTTGTGCCTCCGCATCATCAGCAGCCACACCCTGGGTGGGGTTGGTGAAAGGGCCTTTCATGTGCATGTTCTCCCCGTGTTCCCTTGGGTAGCTCATGTGAGCTACACTCACAAAAACATGCACCAGTCCTGGGCCGGCCGGAGCACCTGATGGGGCAGGGAGGATCCGGCTGGAATAACGTGATCCTTCTACGTGCTACGTCCAGCCAGGAAAACCCTGGCCCGTCAAGCTAAGTGTAGGGCCCTCCCGGGGTCGGCAGAGGGAGAGCAATGCCCAGGACTGTCCATAGGTAGGAGCACCGGGTGATAAAATG
>JAPMNP010657124.1:0-10565 GCA_029874935.1 Atherina boyeri | reverse complement strand
AAAAAATATAAAAACATAATTTTTGGATGAAATATAAATTTTTCTCCTTTAGACGTTCTGTGTCTGTATTACTGTTTAAAAAATATCCGTTTTTATGAAAAAGTTCTATAGATCACCTTCAACTTTGATAATCAAGAGGACCTTTAACATTGATAAAGCTGTATTTGGCAAAGCAAATCTGCTCAGCACAACATGGCGGAAGGTTCATCATTCTGCCCCATCATTCTGGGGTGTTAGAAGTGGGACTTTTTTTCTGTCCTTGGTGTTTTTTGTCACAGCATTTCAGTCATTTCTAAAAAAATAAATAAAAATCATCCATGTGATTTGAAAATGTGACGAGACTTCCCAGCTGAGTGTAGCTGTCAAGTGATGTTAAAATGACTTTGTCAGTACCATGAATGAAATATTCATGCTGTGGTGGTGTAATGGGAGGGGGGCATGTTACAGCTACAGAGTTCATGGTGATTGAGTAAAGCTGATTTTAAGGTTTCTGAGGTTTACATCATGTTAAAACCGTATGGAAGTTACAGGTTTGAAACTCAAACTGATGATTCAAAACAGACTAGTTATGATGTAGAAAATGGATCTATAGTGTTTTCTGCCAAATATATTTCATATCAAGCCCCCGTTGTTTGCTATAAGATTATGAATTTCATATATTTAATCTTTATGATCTACCTACATAAGAGTATTATATACAAGAAATGTTCTTCTCATCACATCAGGTGGTTTGATTCAGTTTGTAGAGTAGCGGTGAAGTGCTGACAACACCGTGGGGCCGAAAGATACAAACGCTTCATCAGAGGAACAACAAAACAGGATTTGTGATCCCTCTGGTCATCAGCCTGGACAAATAACGTTCATTTTGTTGAAGATGTTTGAGAGCAGGTTAGAGAAAGACCCAGAGGGCCGATATCAGAGGCCAAACTATATCTGTTACTGACTTCTAAACATAATAAAGTCTGTTTGTTCTCCAACGGGGAGTCAACAAATATGGAGTGCAATTAAGGAACAAAAATAAGTTGAATTTCTCTGACATGCAAGTAAATTAGTCGTGTTCTGGATGAGAGAAGTTAATAAGTGTTTGGCACAGCTTTACAGCAA
Organism: Atherina boyeri; assembly: GCA_029874935.1. Classification (NCBI taxonomy): domain Eukaryota; kingdom Metazoa; phylum Chordata; class Actinopteri; order Atheriniformes; family Atherinidae; genus Atherina; species Atherina boyeri. The sequence goes on along the minus strand of JAPMNP010657124.1, from coordinate 9,461 downwards.
CTGAATCCAAAACTCGAATATTAATGTAGCATATACATCTGTTATAAAGTGCTTTTGTAAATTTTACATGAAGAGAATCAGCAGGCCGGAAATAAGTTTGAACATCAGCTAGAATGTAGGTGTTGGAAATATTTTGACATGTCTGCTGTGTTGTTGAATTTCATTCAGAACAGGAGACAGTGAGTTTGAACACACTGTTTGTATCCAGTAAGCGCAACTCAACAGGGGCTTTTCACAAGAATGACAGCAAAAGTCTGTGTGACGAGCAAAACTTTGACTAAAGAGTTCAAATCCAGACGGAAGAGTGAATTTAAAAGAAAATGTTGAGAGAACTGACGGCAACCTTTATGACGGATAAAAAAAGAGAAATTTAACTTTCCCGATGATAGGAATGTGCATCCAGGGGTGTAACGTTACACAACAATCCTGGCTTGGCATGTTCAAGGTGCAGCAGAGGAAGTAAAATGAAAATGCTGAATATTTTTTATGTTTTTTAATCAATTTATATTAACAATATAATGGGCTCATTTGTACAATAAACAGTTTTGTGAAATATAAGAAGTAGAAGGGATTATAAATTCTATGCAGAATGTTTGTAGAATGAAAATCCAGAGACTCCAAAAATAAGAAAACCAACCCTAAACATAGAGGAAAATAAATAAATAAATAAAGCAAAACAAACAAAAGCAATACATGGCTCGATCTGAAAACATTTCTGGCAAAAAACATTATAACCCAGGAGTGGAACTGGTAACAAGTCCTCGATGCAGCAGGAGATGTTCAAGGCTGTAAAGCTGGATGTCAAATTCTTTCCCCTCTTATCCTTGTCTCAAACTAAAATAGCAATCCGAAATGTTCTAAGACTGGATCAGTGTGGCCTCATCACTGCCACATTTGTCACACTGAGGGTTCACATCTGGGTAGATATGAGAGAGCTGGGCCTTAGGCAGGCTTTACACGAAACGTTGGTGTTTTTGTTTGAATTTGCGGCTGCAAACGAAGCTGCATTTACACAAGTGGGCGCAAAATCTGATGTGGTAGAAAACGATGTAGTATCACACATCATTTGCCCCGTGTATGCAGTGTTCAATGGTTTTCCCTCATTGCCCGAAGAAGGAACATGTCTAGTCAGAATATACTTAAAGGGACACGCCACCATTTGGAAATATGTGCTCATTTTCCACCTCCCCTCAAGTTAAACAATTGAGTTTTAGCTTTCCCCTGTTCATCCAGCCGTTCTCTGAGTCTGGCAACCCTATTTGTGGCTTTAGCTTGGCATTAATCATTGAATCGGATTAGACCATTAGCACCTAATGCTAATTGCTAGCGTTTCTAATCTGATTCAATGATTCATGCTAAACTAAATGGCGGCCTCTGCACGAACAACTGTGGTGTGGACCGATGAAGTTGAATTACTAATTAATTCCCGACACCCTGTCCTCGTGTAAACAACAGGCTAGATTGCTGAGAAAAAGCTCAGTTTTCCTGAAAAACGTTGTTGTGTAAAGTGCCCCTTAGACATGTGGGCCCGATGGACCACTTTGGACTTCAATAGAGAGATGGGAGCAGAAAGAAGTAGAATAAAAAAAAACCCAGAACTGAATCCCAAGTGTCATCAGACAGGTGTTGGTTCAGGTCTTGTTCCCAGGCTATCCTGATCCTAGCTGTGGATGTTTGGTTTGAATCTGTCAGCTTCTTGTAGATATTTCAGATTAGACCTTTTACAAAAGGCTGCAGGCGAAACATCTTGTCCTATACAGAGCTCTGAGGAGACTCTGGGAAAATATTTGATATTTTAACGGTGGAAAATGTTGGGAAATGTGTAGTTGGCCTTCGCTCTGAGGGGAAGAGGCTCTCTGATGCTGTAGATTGACAAAGAGAAACAATCCATCTATAAGCAGAGGGTTAATTTGATTTTTAAGAGGGATTAAATTAAATTAAAAATTGAATTGATAAATTGAGAGAAAATAAACAAATTTAGCATATTAATGATCTTAAAGGCAGCCCCTGACTCCTAGTCTGGCTTTCGCCAGCCTGATCTGACGGCGATTTATTTCCGCCCTTTAGATCAGTTTGGAAACCCTGACATTCACTTTTCAAAACAATGACGTCAGATGATTATCCAATTGCGTACGGAGTCATTTGAACTAGGCCCGTTGATCACGCCTGTTGTATCATTATTAACATGGAGCAATGGCTGCCTAAAGAAATGACATGAAAGCCAGACTACCTGACTCCCCTTTAATCAGACATTTTTACTAATTCAAGATGTATACTATAAACATCTTTGAAGAGGACCTTTGTTGCATGTAGGTTTGTGCATTTCAGTTTCTTTTTTTTAAAAGTGGAGGGGCCTTCAAATACAAAATTGAACTTTATATTAATACAAGAACTTTGCTATTTCTAAAGATATCTGAAAATCCACCGTTTTGAAAGAATTTCTGCAAATAATGCATGAATGTGTAAGGCTGCTGCAAGGTCGCTCGAGTCATCACACCCCTTTTTTCTCAGCTTTTATTCCAGCGAGGCTTTTGTTTTCACTGGTTACATGAAATTTACAAAAAGCTGTTTTGTGCATTGATTTACATTTGCATGTGGAAGTAGAATAGATTTCTTATCTGCATTCTGCATCAGACTTCCCTTCTTACCAGCATTGGTTATAATTCTTGTGTAACACACACACTTTATCATAAATCTTTTCTTCCTACACCCTGTGTTTCTCTTCTTTTCTTTTTGAAATCCTTTGATTCTCTCATTATGAAGAATTCAGATTTTGTCGACATCAATTCAAAGCCGCCAGTGGCGACTGTGTTTAATTACCGCTTCAAATCAGTGCAGCAACCCAGTTTCAGGCAGACCTTAATTGATTCTTGCTCTATGAGGGGCATCAGGAGCACTCCTACTACTTTGGTAGTACATTGTCAATTAAAAAAAAAAAAAAAATCTGCTTTAATTTTGGACTGATTCAGTGGAGGGACAGACCCCCCACCTTCAGCTCTCCAATTAGTTTGAGGTTATTAGGTTTGAAGCCTTGGTTCAGTTCAAGCCGTGCGACTCTTCAAATCCCTGCAATAGATGAAATATTCAACACAAATGGCTCACCACCAACAAAAGCTGCAATTCAAGAAAAAAAACATTATTTCTTAGCATTGCCTTTGGCAATATTCAGTTTGTAATCTGTAAAACCCAGTCATGAAATGTTAATCTATTTTTTCTTGTTTACAGACTCGATAATTGCTAATAAATTTCATTCTATGCCACTGGATATCACCAGAACTCCAGAGGAACACAATTTCTCAGAATTTCATGAAATGTTCGCAAAACAACTGTTGTATCATTGTTAACATGGAGCAATGGCTTCCTAAAGAAAGCTTCAGTGCATCTCCCCTGAACAGGCTGTAAAATAACTTTTGTCAGCCTGAAGTCGACCTAGAAGGAGTCCTGGATGAGCCTCGATTCTCCAAACTGTTTTCTCACCATGACAGATTCACACCATTTCATAACTCATCCATTTATATGCTATTTAATCTTGAAATTGTGCAACATTAGGGGCGTGTCCTATTGATTGACAGGCTTTTAAATTTGCGGTGAAATCCGGCGGCAAGGAGAGGCAGAGGGGAGCAGAGAAGCACAACCTTGGTTTATAGCCAGCTAACACTCACACCTTAGCTTTAGCTCGCCTACATCTGTTAGCTCCAGGTTAGCTCTTAGCTACAGGCAGCTAGGTGTCAATCATCCGCTTTCCCGCTCACAGCCCCTTCTCAGCTCCACCTCTTTGCCCATTTTTGTATTTTCCGGGAGTTACGAGACATTTGACGCTGCCGACATGGCTTCAATTCTATTTTATACAAACGAGACGGAAGCTGTGTCCAGTATATTTAACAGTCAGTGGTTTAGACCAGTGGTTCTCAAATGGGGGAGGCACTCCAGGGGGTAGGCTACGTGAAATTTTAAGATAGACATATTTAAAAAGTAGCATCCATGCAAAAATCCTTTAAAATTATTATTTGATAAGTATAAACTCATAAAATGAATTTTATATTCTATTCAATTTCATTATCCTAAACCTATAATCTCTAGACATATCTTTTTATTTCCAAATAGTTCAAGAGAGAATGAATGTTTTGCACATTTATGGAGTTTTAAATGGTTAATCTTATTGTTTTAAATGGTTTTATGGTCACTATTTTCACTAAATAAGATTGAATCACTACATTTTAGTAATGATAAATATTTGCAATACATTTAGTTTTGGATTATATTCAAAATCTTTCTTTTTTTTTTCAAAATGTTGGAATTTTGTACATGTTTATCAGTCCCAAAATTTAATAAATCAGACACTGATGGTACAGTGCTCTGTTTTAGTTCTTTTTTTCAACCAAAAATGCTTTGCGCTGGTTTGGGGGTACTTGGCTGTCACAGGGGGCACATCGCTGAAAAAAGGTTGAGAACCACTGGTTTAGACTAATCAACCTTTGCTAGTATATCTGATAAAAAGCATGGATGAAGCCACTTAAAAGCCACTGATATCACCGCCAGAGTCAGCTTCCAGTTATAAAGAAAAAAATTAAAATAAAAATGCTACGTCACAGAAGCTCATAACTGCCACCTGGTTGTGGGATGAATGCCTTGGGAACTGTTCTCAGTTCCCAAGCTGCAGACTGAAAGTGTAAAAGGAGGCTCATTTCCTTTAACTCCATTTAATTATGTGACCGTTTGTTTTTTTTAAATGTAGGTTTTATTAGTTTTCCTGGAACGTCTTGAAATAATCTATTAAACTGGACTTAGAGACAACTTGAAGGATATTTAATACATAATGCATCACTGTCCTCAAGTCCCACATTTCCTATATATCTGATAACTGAGGTTTCTAACTTGTTAAATATTGATGATCTGGGAATCAGAGGCACAAAAAAAGTTCAAACATAAATATCCATCATTGAAGGAGGGAAATTAAATTTCTCCCATGAGACCATTTCATGCAGGTGAAATGTAAAGACCCACAGTGTAGGTGGTGGTTGTCTCAGTAATTATTGGTGTTCCTAATAGGCACATTATTCTGGTGTTGGAGCATGGCTGAGTGGTGCAGCTACAGGAGGCCGTGTCAAAGCAGAGAAGAGCCCAGACAAAGGCAGATAGTACACTTTGCTACCAAGGCAGCTAAAGTGTTTTCAGAGCAGATTTAAGGCAAATCTTTTTGAGTGCTGCACAACACCTAAATCCTGGAGTTGCTGATGTTGTGGGAATTGGATGTAAAGGCTCTCGCAGTAATCATTTAGCATTGTTTAGCAGTTCATTTCAAGCCAGTTGCAAATCCAGCGCTCGAGCTTTATCAGCAAGAATGAACAAGTGCGGCTGAACGACTGCTCCTGTCAGCATGCATTAGGTGAGGGAAGCACAAGCACCTAGAATTTTATTTTTACTTCTCTTATCTCAATGTGTCATGTCAGAAATGTTCTGCAGATTAATCTATGTGTCACTGTTGCTTCTCTCTGCTAATTCTGACAAACTTGGATCCCATTGAGGCACATGACCCAATGACAGCAGTGAAATGCTAAGTAGTGCACACATGCACAAATACACTCCTACATGCAGGCGACAGCTCTTTCTGTTGCTGTCATTCACCCACACATGCATAAGGCACAAACAGCAGAAGTAAAAACATTGACCCGTGCGTATCTGCTGTATGACTCAGTTTTGCTATTTATCATGTTTGATAGAAATATACACAGATTTGCAAAAACAACGACGAATTGATACACAGCATGTCACTGCTAACATGAGCAGAAACCAACTCGTAACCTCATTGTGGTTGTCACGGGTGACAAGTCATTTATAAAGCCTTATCAAAGATTGGATGTTAAGCATAATGTGAAAAGTCTCAGTCGGTATCATTACAGCTGTGAATGGATAAGCAGATGATTGGTGCTCGGTGCTGGAGGGTGCTCCCTCGGTAAATGCATGCAGTATGTGAGGGCTATTAAGATGAGTGCACCACAGATGTATCACTGAGATATGGAACATGCATAATCCACAAGGGACGCAATCACAAGTATGGTACTATATAGCAAAACATGAGGCAGCTGGGTGCTTGGTTAGGTTTGGAGGAATGAAAAAAGAATCCTATTGACTTAAAATCAATTAAAGCAGTTTGTCCGACAGTGTTAGAAAATGGAGCAGTAAACTGATTTTACTGACCTTTACTATGATGTATTTTACAGATAAATGTTTAGGATTAAAGGTATATTAATCCACCTCCATTACTATTAAATCTGCTCTGTTTCTTTTGTCAGCTGGCTGATCATATCATAAACTTTGTAAAAAAGCAGCCCCGTCAGACTTTGTCAACTGGTGATCATGTAAAACTTTTCCAGACTTCCCTTTTGTTTTAATAAAATCTAGATTTTATTCCTGATTCAGCATCTGATAAAATGACCATTTTAGTAAGTTAAACGGGCTTTATGCAGGTATCAGACATTTCAGCTCGTGACTGACACCTTAGGATGAAAAATGGAACTGCACTTCCTTTCTTCTCGTTCTCACAGCGCGCTCGTACGTGCACGACTTCACAAGTCATCTCTCTGAGTTGTGCTGGGTCTCTTCTGTGTATTCACACAATCCATCGGGATGAATTGTACACACAGCTTGCGAGTGTAGGCTAATTGTTTACTACCGGTGGCGGCAACATGATCTGAAACATTTAAAGGGACACACCACCATTTGGGCAAATATGCTCATTTTCCACCTCCCCTCAAGTTCAACTATTGAGTTTTACCTTTCCCCTGTTCATCCAGACGTTCTCTGAGTCTGGTGACCCCATTTGGGGCTTTAGCTTAGCATGAATCATTGAATCGGATTAGACCATTAGCGCTTAATGCTAATTGTTAATGGTCTAATCTGATCTGGGGTCGCCAGACTCAGAGAACGGCTGGAGGAACAGGGGAAAGGTAAAACTAAATAGTTTAACTTGAGGGGAGGTGGAAAATGAGCATATTTGCCCAAAGGGTGGTGTGTCCCTTTAACATGAACGCTTGACGTCACATCCGCAGAATCAGCACGGGGAAATCCGACCCGACTGGATTAAGGAAAAACTGGCTGTAGGCTTAAAGGTGCACCGCGGTGAGCTGACGATGTGTCAGTGTGCTCTTCAGAAGATGTTTGAGTCATAAATGGTCAAATAAAAAGTCTGTTGCTAAGTTTATTTTGAGCAGAAACTAAGATATAGCCTCTTTAAAGACAACGTCTGTGCAGTTTGATTTAACCCAACATCAGCAGACGCCAACAACCCCAGTCCACATTCCTCTAACGGAAAACTAAATCTGGGTGTGACTGTGCTTCAGTGAATATAAACCAGCTAGAATGATTGAAANTCAACACAAAATACAAACTAAGGATGTACCAAAAACTAGAAAATACAAATACTAAGTAAACTAGCAGCGTACATGAAACAAATGGGCGACATGGTGCTCATGTGAAATCCCAGCTGCCCTGAATGAACTTTGATGCCGCCTGGTGCAGGTAATCGTCTCGTCTTGATTAGCAAACACTCCCTCGACATGCTGGTAGGTGTGACAGAGGATCTGGACGGAGCGTGAATGCCAATCCTAAATGAGGGCCTGCACATAATATTTTAAGCCCTGAGTCTGGACCAGCATGTGAACAGTTTGGTCTGCTCATATTTTTTCCATCTAAAGAAAGAAAATTCCTATTTAAACCTTGTGCCTTCCATATTTGCATATATGTATAATTAAACATGGCTAAACTTAGAGCGGGGGGGTCCAGAGCTGAGCTGGAGATGATTGTACACGCGTTTGTTTCATCAAGGCTCCATTATTGTAGTTCTTTATTCACATGTTTAAAAGTCCCTTCGGTAAAGCGTCTAGAAGTGGTCCAACATGCTGCTGCCAGGTTGCTGACTAAATCATCCAGACGGTGTAATGCAACTCCTCTCCTAAAATCGCTACACTAGTTCCCCATTTATTTTAGAATCAGTTTTAAAGTCCTTGTTGTTGCGATTAGAGCCTTGCATGGCCAAGCCCCGGCGTATATTACTGAGCTGCTGAGGCTCGACAACACCAGCAGGTCCCTGAGCTCCTCGGACCAGGCTCTGCTTGCTGTGCCTCATACAAGCCTTAAAACCAAAGGTGACTGCGTTTAAGGTGGTGGCACCCACATTTTGGAACCGTCCTCCCCCAAAACTGAGAGCCTTGACCTCTGTGGACATTCTTAAAAAGCAGCTGAAGACCCATCTGTTTAGACTTACCTATGATTGATCTCTTTGTCTTTGTATTTGTTTTATTTCTTTTTTTTATTCTTTACCTTTTATCTATGTGAAGCACTTTGTGACTCCTGTTCCTGAAAGATACTATATAAATAGATTTTACTTATTTACTTACTTTTACAGACTGAAAAAGACTCAATATTCAGCCAGCAGAGGCAGGGATCGCCATGGGAATAACACAGTAAAGACGGCACGGGGAGTGGGTGAAGGGGTTTTGGGGTTGGTTTCCTAAAAAAAATAAAAAGAGGCTCATTGTCTCAGAGTTTTGAGACTTGTGATGTAGTGCAGTGATCCCCAACCTCCGGGCCGGTTCCGGTCCGTGGGTCATTTGGTACCGGGCCGGTATAAATAACTTATGTTATGATTTGATTTATTTGAGTCTGAATGATGTTTTATTTTGAGAAATGACCGGATTCTCTTCATTACATCCATCTATGACTCACTCTGGACGTATGTCAAGGCCTCCAGACCACAGATCACGTGATACGTCCTGTTGAATTTACGGATCAGACTGGACATAACCAACACACTTATTATTTTATTTTGTTTGCTACAACTTTAGATCAGTCCGTGGCACAAAAAATGTTGGGAGGCCTCTGATGTAGTGTGAGTAAATGCTGACTGATGAGGTCTATGTGTTGTCTAGGGAACGTGGCACAGTCATGTAACACATCTCATCCTCTCTGAACTAAAGGTTTACGACACTAACATCAGTAACATGCGATGAGATTAAGCAGAGTTGTAGCGAAATGATGCAATCCTCGTTATATTCCTCTTGTAATGGGGTTGAATAATTTAAGTGGCAGCTGTATTTACTGTATTTACCAAATGAAATAATGATAAAGGGAAGGCTGGGAAAGATCTGAAAGGTTTGGAGGCAGTTTGAGACGGACTCAACGATAAATGAAAAGAATTAAAAACAGCAGCAGCCTCAAGACAATCACATCTCTGAAATAAACCAAACAAATGCACATTTCCTGTTTGAATTTTTTTTTTTTGTTTGTTTTTTTCATTTTGAATTTTGAGGGGAAATGTATTGCCGCAGCTGGTAGCGCAGCTCACCTCACAGCTCGAAGGTCCTGGGTTCAATTCTCGCCGGGGACTCTGTGGGTGCCGAGGGTGTGTTTGTGCCTCCGCATCATCAGCACCCACACCCTGGGTGGGGTTGGCGAAGGGGCCT
>JAPMNP010657112.1:0-13352 GCA_029874935.1 Atherina boyeri | reverse complement strand
GGGGCTGCAAATCCGTTTTTGAAATGAGAATATTCTGGCTATATTATGGTTGTCAGTGATATAAGTATTTGAAATTAACATAATTTTTTATGTCTTTTAATGACTTGCAACAACTTAAAATAAAGACGATACAAAATTCTTACATATGGCACCTTTAAATGTTAAAACTTTAAAACTGTGAAAATGTAATTTAAAAACCAACAAATCAACAAAAGAAAGAAGAAGCCCCTTCAAAAATATATAACAGTGATAAACAGTTTGAAGAGTAAAATATGATGGTAGGCTCAGAGCAAAATATCATAGTTCTTAGTTATCATAGTATTCTTAGTGAATGATAGAAATGCATTTTTCACATTAGTTTGTACATTTTGCATCACTGTTTTACTAAGCGTTTTACTTGTGTATATATATGTCGAAAGCAGAGCAGAAGTCCTTTGGGCTATGTTTGCTTTCTTTTTTAACTTTTCAATCAGTAGATTGTTGATGCTCTAACATTTGCAAGCTAAAAGCATTATGTAACAAGTAGCTCGTTAGCTTAGCATGAAGACTAAGTGAAATTGTATGATCAAATGAGACGATAACTATTGAGCAAATAACTGTAGAGGCACTGGTACCTTGATATTTTTTTTCTATTTGTTGAGGGCCATATTAGTTAGGCTTCAGACAGCAGCTACATTTTAGCATACATATTAAAGTAGTATTGATTTATTTTGAACCAGAAAGTTGTATTTTCATCATTAATATTTTATCTTTCTGTGCCAGGTTCAGGAAAAGTTTTGAAAAACTCTTGTATTCTCAGTCCAGCATTTTACCAAATGTTGTACTTGGCACAACCACATAGGCTAACATACTATTTAATTGATTTATGGATCCTGCCATATGTTTAGGCTTTGTTGTATAAAGTTTGGTAATTTTCTTTACAACAGTTTAACAAAAGGTATGGCCAGGGTGTAAGATCTCCACCTGGAACATGTGAAAGAAATTTGTTTCTCTCCCTCTTGCCTTCACCCCACTGCTCGTTTTGGCTCTCGGTACCGCCTCTCTTCCAGCTCCACGTCATCAGTGCTGAGGCTGCTCTTGCAGCTGAGTTGAATTCAGTTCAGCTGAGGTCAGACAGACAGCGTTTGTGGCCCTGGGGATATACAGACTGAAGCACCAAAATAAGTTGGAGGGAGATGTCCTGGTATTATCGCTCTCTTCTCCTACACTGAAGCTTGAGAAGAGTTTTTGTAAAACTGAAAGAGAACATTAGCAGAAAGAACTCTACCACAACTACTCCTATTGCTACTGTATGACTTAAAGTCCTACCATTACTACCTACCAACACTATTGCTGCGACAACTAGCCTACTGCTAAACATTGCACTATTACTCTTTCTCAATCACCCTTGCTTCTCTTTATCTCATATTCCATATGCACATGCACATTAATGTGTGACTTTATGTCAGCATAAGTGAAAAACATCACTGACTTAATGTATAAAATGTTATCTTTTGTGGTGCTTCAATTCTATATAATCTTGACTATTTGTTTAAACTTACTTGGCTTTCCCTGACAAGTTAGATCTGAGTAAATAAGGAGCCAGCCAAATGTGGAATGAGGGGTGGGGGCACTGTGAAGCACAAGCACACACAGTCAGACTAAACCCTGAAGTCATGGGCAGGAAGCTGATATTTTCCCAGACTTACTTTACTCTTTTTTGGAGTCTGATCCAAAGATTTTTTAGCTTCCTCTGAGCAGCTAATAATACAACAGAGCCATTGTGTAACATGTAGTTTCCCTTCGCCTGATTTAGCAAGAGTGAAGGCGTTTGCATGCAATGTTTCCACTCCCAGTCTGATTAGGTAGAGTTTTTACTGCCATCAGATTGGATTGTCACACCACATCGTGATAGTGCACTATTAAAGTCTAGTACAAATGTACATGAATACACACATAACAGCTTTCTAGCTTGTAGCTACTGTACAGTTTTATATTTCTCGTGTCTGTCTCGATCTTTAAGTAACAACCACTACTTTATAGTTGTGCTGCAACTGTATAAAATGCTGGTTTTAAAACTGTGATGCATGCACAATTACAGTAGACTAAATCACAAATGCAGCTCAAATCAGAGTGTGACAATGCATGAATTGCTGGAGATACACCAGAAGTGACTTTACACATACAAGCACAAGGTGGCATGCATGCATGCAAGCAAACATATATTCTCGTTGTATTGCTGGGTTATCTTATGGATTGTATAGAATAGGCAAAAATAAGCCTCGGCTTCATTCCTTTTTTGGTTACAGGGCTTGCTTAATTATGTAAAGTTTTGTGCAACCATGCATAATAAGTTTTTGTCAGTCATATTTACGTAACTTAGGTTTTGGTTTTGTCGACTATAACCAAAAATAAACTACTCATTCATACATTCATTATAATATGATAGATGCTTTTAAAGACATAGAACCACAACTGCACACACACTGGATGAACACACCTTCACATCAAGTACAGATCAATGTGAAAGTAGTCACGTTTCTTTTTTCCCATTTTTTTAATGTTATGAATAGTATCAATAAACAAACTCCACAAATACACATATGAATGTATAAATTCACTTTCTGCTGTTTAGGCTATACCTGTTTTAAAGCAGACTTGATGCACTTCAGGAAGAGTTAAAAAATACTTTGCATGTTTCAGCTAGCAATGACTAAATGTGACTCACAGGCTGTTTACAGTCTGAGCCAGCAAACAATGAACTTACATGAATCACTGGTGTCTTCCCAGATATGATATAATACCTCAGATATTCGTAGGGATGAGCTCTCTCCATGTTTTTTCCTCTTGATGTCCACCACAGATTTTGTTTTGTTTCTCCTCAAAGCAGACGCTTCAGTTTCCAGTTAACATCACCACTACTTCTCACTACAACCACTGGTAAGACAGACTATATCGCTACGCTCTTGCAACGCTATGCAGCCTAGATAGTCTACTGTAATTTGCATTTAAACAATCAATGGAAACATGTCTGATCAAGATTCCTTTTTCAGATGACCTGCTTAGAAATGCTTCACTCGTAAATGTAAAGCAGGCTAATGAAATGATTAGAAGACAGGAGGCACATTTTCAAGTTAAACAGATAATAAAGATGGAAAGCAGGGTCAAAAACAAATGGCTATATACTAAACTTTAATCTCCTGTGCAAAGTATTTAGATTGCATATGATTTTAAAGTAGTTTTGGGGTCAAAATACCGTATGGACTGGCCCGATATGTAAGAGAGTGGACCTGGAAATAGTTTGTGTTAATTTTTTTCATTTAAAACAGTCAAGCTATCCTTTTTTTATTCCACAAAATATATTTTCTGTCTCCCTGTTTTAATTCAGGACATTCATTAAGTCCAGTTTACATTTTTTGAACTTGCTATGGTATTTTACTATCCTAATTCAATTTGTGTCCTTTCACATCACAAGTTATTTGACCTTTTAAGATTTCTGTGTTAACACAGTGCAGCTGTGAGAAAACAGGGCTGTCTACCATCCCGGAAGAATGTTTTAGATTATATCTGTTTCCAATAGAAATTATTTGTTTGAAGATTGTATAAGACCAAAGTTACAATCACATCTCTTCCATTCTATTTAAAAATGCAGGGACATTATTTCAGCTCATTACCATGTCTACGGTTGCTAGAAAATTTTGGCCTCAGTTATCTTAGAACCAATTTGATATGAATGAAATCTGATAATAGTAACAGCAATAGTGCTTCTCTGAAATCTAATGTTCATACATCTTGTTTTAATCTATGTCGATTTACTTCAGAATTAAGGTCATTGACAATAAACATTCAATCAAATTCTAGTGCCAAATGCTTTGAGCCAGAGTTTGTCTTTAAATCATCCTTTCACTTTCAAAGCCATCTAGTCTTCCAAAGGTTGACTAAGACAAAGCTGAGCAACTGTATTTGCATTTTTTAGATGAAAAATCATCGGCAATGTGTCCCGTGGGATGAGACTGTTTCTTTTTTATTGGAAACTGTGTTGGGAGGAGTGTTCATAGACTTGAATGCTAAATGTAAGATTAAATTACTTTATAAGATGGATGATTTTTGCAGTGTACTTGACACAGCCTATTGAAAAATACATATGATCTTGCAAATGCAATATTAACACTAAGCTTGCTTCAGTTTTCACATAACACCTTTTCTTGCATCAACAATATGGGCAGTGTTTTTTGTTACATTTTATTACCACAAAGACTTTCTCTTATCGTTCACTTTTCCTTGAGATATATACTGTATGATCAATGGTGGATTGAAAGATTAGATAATATGTGACCACAACGACAGCCTTTCTTTTTGAGAGTTATCCCTAAAAAATGAGATCATAACACCTAGACAATACCACATTAGTGAGACAAATCGCTGTGTATCCCAGCTTACCCTTGATCATCACCACAGGCAAAAACACTCTAAGCCTGTCTGGACAGGCTGACTAGTTTGTCTGCATTTTTTTCTTTCTGTCAATGTGTGTGAATGTGTGTGCCCACATGAATCCATATAATTTAGTGTAGCTTCAGGCCTGCCTTTCTGTTTGTCTCCATGTTTGGCTGACCATGCATTTTTCATTGTATCAGCAAGTCTATCAGTTTAAGTGTGTATGTGTGTGTCCATGGGTGAAATGACCACTGGGTTTCCTGCTGTGTTGACCACATGCTCAACCTCATTCTCTTCTATTCTAGTGTCCCCCTTTACTCCACTTGGTTGCTCTACCTTGACCGGCCATGTTGTTCTGTCTGGCCTGGCTTCTCATTTTGTTTGGAGCGGTCATGTTTTTCTGGCTTTTCCATCTTTTGGCATTCTGGGGGCCGATGAGGAGTCCCCACTATGAAAAAAAATTATACAGTGTAAACAAAATTTGCAAATGTCATCAGATGCAAATTATGCAAATGCATAAATATATTTTAATAATAATAATAATAATAATAATAATAATAATAATAATAATAATAATAACATTTAATTTGAAGCACCTTTCATGAAATCCAAGGTCACTTTACAAAACACATCAGAGTAAGTAATTTCACAATAAAATAAAAATAAAATAGTGCAATACAAAATAAAAGAATAAAATGAAACGGTTTAAAAAAAGCGGTCAAACAGTTGTAATGAAAACAGTTAAAGGTTATACAGTATGCACGTTTGAACAGGTGAGTTTCGAGACGAGATTCGGAAAGAAGGAGGGAGTCAATATTATGGATGTCAGGAGGAAGGGAGCTCCAGAGTTTCAGCAGCTGAAAGCCCTTGTCCCCATGGTAACAAGGTGGGCGGATGGGACAGTTACGCCTGGTTCACACTAGACGCGGAACGGCAGCGTTGTGGCGCGCCACGCGCGGTCCGGCGCCTCCCTGTTCACACCAGACGCGTATTTCTCCGCGGCGCTTCTGCTCAGCTGTTTAATCAGAGCTATTTTTCATCATTCAGCATGTGCTGGGGATCATACAACTCCCTGTCCTTCTCCACTTCTAAGATTAATTTTACATCGTCAATCTTGACTTGTCACCAACTCCTATCTGCCTCTCTGTCACTCTTTTCCTTTTGTTTCTGCTTAGACAGCCGCGTTCCGCGTCGCATCGGCGTCCGGTGTGAACCAGGCTTTAGAGTGGACAGGTATGGAGGAGCGAGATTGTGAATTGCCCTGAAAGCATGAGGAAGGATTTTGAAGATGATTCAGGAATTTATGGGGAGCTAGTGCAGCGCTATACAGTAACTGACAAAGATCAGTCCAAAACTTTTTTGAAGAAGCCTGGACTCTGAATGTGTTAGTTTACGAGTTATGATACTTTGATGTCAGTTCTGAGAAAGATATGCAAACACTTTCATTATCATCAGGATGTGCGACACCCCCTCTCAACCTGATGTCAGCTCTCTTTTCTCTCTCCTCGTTGCCATGTTCTCATGTTGTCAGAGCCAATAGATCTAATTTGTCTTGTTCAGGAGTTGTTAGTGCAAATTCCTGACCTGTAGGCCATATTGCTGGTTAGAGTCAAGAGTGGTACATGTCTCTGTGTGTTACCTTACTCATCTTAACACATGGCATATTTTGTCTCTGTGAACATGACAATTTTTGTATAACAAGTGATTAAATGTACGGATATCACAATTTCTACATAATAATCTGTGTATCTGCTATGCAGGTCTCTTTTGGTTAATCTACTTGTTTCAGTTTCAGCCCTGACACAGGGGGTGAATTGTGTATCCCAGTCTAGTCTGGTTTGGATGATGACAGCATAAAAAACACACAGTTTTTGTTTTACCTGCTTCCTTCCTCTGTTCTAACGGTTTACAACGGATGCCAGGGAAAGATGGCTTGGCTGTACAGTGTTTGTGGAAAAATATGAAGATAAAAAGGCTGTGATCTCTATGATCCCATTACTTAATGACATCTTTAACTGCCTCTGTTTACTGATTGAAACAGTCCATGACAGAGTGACCATGAATTCCTCAAGGCATCTTATAGATATCAAATCCACTCAGAACAATTGAAACAAGTTCTTACACCTCTCAGCCAGGCCGTAAGCATTCACTTGTACCCTCTTTAAACTTTCTTCCAGACTGGTTTTAAAGGGCAGACACTAGTAAAACTCCCCAGCTGTCTGCTCTCTCCTTCTCTCAGTAAACCTAGCCAGCTGTCTGCCCTCCACTTTGACCTTATTTTGATGAACACCATTGTGTGTGCATGTCTGTGTGTGTGTGTATGTGTGTGTAAGTGCTTGCATATACGTGTGCATATATATGTCAGTAGGTTTTTATTGCGACCTTTGGCCTTTAGAGACTGACAAGCTAAATCTATCCACCCTGTTTCTCTCTATGGCTCTCGTCCCCTTTTCTTCTCTCTGTTTCCTGACTGATAGCCTGTCAGTGGGCTGAGCTCTCACACAGTGTGTGTGTGAAGACGGGTGGTTGTCTGAGGGCGCTGGGAGACAGGCGGGGAAGGGGAGCATGTTCAAGTGTGTTTTTGTGTTGGGAGGTCACAAAGGAAGACACTGTCCAGACTTTTAAAAAATAACAACGTATATATAAGTAGCTGTATATAGTATTCGTGTGTGTGTGTGTGTGTGTGTGTGTGTGTGTGTGTGTGTGTGTGCCATTGGAAAAAATATCTGGTAATTATTTAGTCAGGCTTTCACCTTTGACCCATTCCTTTGACCTTCCACATCCTGTTCAACTGGGGAGATGGACATGCATTCATACATATGCACATGCACATACCGCCCCTACAAAAACACGCACACACACACACATTATGCACGAAGCTTCAAGGGTTTGTGTCTGTGTAAGCTGAGTCAATTCACAGCTTTGGTATTTTTTTCTAGCTCGAGAAGTTCATAGTAGGACAAACATGACCAGACTTTCAAGGAACGTGGAAAATAAATTCATCAAACATGTTTGGACAAATTACACACCAGAAGGAGCAAATATTCGGTTTTAGTGCAGTCTGTATTTCTAAATTGTTATTAAAAAAAACAACAACAACAGCAACAAAAAAAGAGAATAGTAAACCACAATAGTGGACGTAAAGTCTTATTGGAGGGTTTCTCACAATCTGTACCAGTTAGCAAAAGAATGCATCAATTATGTTGTTCACCTGGTGCAATCCATCCATCCATCCATCCATCCATCCATCCATCCTATACCTGCTTTTTCCATTTCAGGGTCATGGGGGGACTGGGACCTATCCCAGCTGCTATGTGATGAGAGGTGGGCTACTACACTCTGGACAGGTCTCCACTCCATTGTAGGGCCAACACAGAGAGACAATAACCACTTATGCTCACACTCACTCTGGCACTTGTCCATTCGAAATAATAACTATGAATCATAGAATATATTTTCTTAAATCTCCCAATTGCTTTGTACAACTCTTGCAGATACATGATGTTTTTTTATGTATATTGAACAATCTGAGCTGTGGGCTGCTCTTGGTTATGCTAGTGCTGTTGGTACTTTAGCTTGAGTCTGGCTTTCGCCAGACTAAGTTCAAGATTGAACTTAGTCTGGGGAGTCAGCCATGTAATTTCTACTGCACAAGAGGCGTGATCAACGGGCATAGTTCAAATGACTCAATCGGATAGTCATCTGACGTCATCGTTTTGAACCCACTAATAGCGCGCAAGGTAGATAAGTGCGTTTGTAATTGGCTAAAAAAAACTGGATCGGCTGCGGCAAAAAATAATGTGTGGGTTTCCTATGTGATTGCATGAATCAACTACTGTATTTTCTTGTATGTTATCACACTGTATGTCTATGATAGTCCTCATTTTATCATTTTCTCTAATGTGGTTGCAAAGTTCATGACTCCTGCCTGAGCAAATATATTCACATTAATATAGCTGTGATATGGATCATCTCAAATCTAACCATCTGTCTTCCTTTAGATTGATAGTTACCAAATGGATGTTCAATTAGTTTTGCTGTTGGCTTTGTGGTTTCATGTCTATGTCTTATCATTGCAAATATCCTGGCTGTGATAGCAGGATGGACCAAAATGAAACAAAAAGAATGGCACACAATGGTCTTTGTTTCTACAGTCTTTGTAAGATGTCAAATACAAAAATTCACTCAATAAAACAACATGAAGCAGTACAGAAAACAAAAAAAAACAATAAAAACAAAGCAGTGAAGTGGAGCTCAATAAAATCAGTTGAAAGCACAGACTCAGTTATGGTCAAGTTTGAGTTTAGCTGGCAGGGGAAACTTAGCTTTTAACTGCTTGGGCTGGGTGAAGAGGTTGAATCGGTGCTTGTGTGAAATATTTGTTTGGGCGAGAGCACGGTAAGTCTGCGTGGATGTTAATACGTCTGTTTATATAAGAGAAATAGTCCCTATCATTAAACTTGAGCTTTCTTCACTTTAAACTCTTTTTTTCTTTTCATTTTAAACACAAAGTGGTGCAACATTTCAAACGAGTGATAGTTTAAGCTCTTCTGCCTTTTCTCTCCTTTTTGAGAGGTTTGCTTTTGAAGCAATGCCTCCATGGGGTCAAAGACTGGGTAAAAGAGTGTGGTGAAATGTATCCCCAAAGCTATAATGGCTAGAACATGTGAGGACATTAAGACTTATTTGATCACAAATAGCAACATCTGGTAGCTAGCAATGGAAACCATGTATGGATAAGTGCAATGGATTATGTGGGAGTGTTGAATGGGATTGAATAGGGGAATAGAAGAGATCAAAGCATGGTTTCCAACCATGCAACGGTCTTCAGGAATTGTCAGCCGTTTATGTTGTGTTGTACTTTATCATAATTCAGTTGAGGTGTTTCCATTCTCCTTAATGCACCAGGTATGGCTCAAAGTTAAAACTCTAAAGGGTATTTTTTACATGAAGGCTACAAACCTTTATGCAATCTTTAGTAGTTGTGGGAACAACTGAAAGTTATACTGTCCATACAACTCTATTAACGTGTGTTGCATTGTATCAAGAAGGTATATTTTTTACCCATAACCTTGATTTTTTTTTACTATTTTTAACAAGTCATTTTGAAATCACATTCTAGAAAAATACTTGTATCATCTAGAGAGCTAGAAGATGAAAAAAAGTGTGTGTTATTGGGTTGTTTTGCCACCCAGGCTGCCAACACATCGACATCCAATAATGTGATGAATAGATTTCAAACTTAACCATCATCATTTTCTTTTTTAACCATCAAGTGACTGAAGTAAAACTAGAAGTAATAAAGTGGAAAGGAAATATCTTTTTAATTGTCATAGTGGCATAAAATTTCATTTGGTGAAAAAAAAAAAATCTATCATAATTCCTGATGTTGTTAGGTGTCGTTTTCCCCTTTTCTTGGCAGTTTAAAAGAGCTAGTTTTGCTTGGTGACAGGGTTGTAGTGTTTTTAGCTTTCATGGATTTGCATACATACATGGTGGCAAGTAGGCTACTGTATCTCGTTCACTAATTTTCATACTAGCTTTACTTTTTCCTTAAATACTGTCGGCAATTAGGGTTTTGTTTTTCTTATCAAATATAACTTCGGGATGTTCAGTAGGCCTATACTAGATGTTGTTCAAGGTGTCAAGGCTGCAGCTGCGTGCGTGTTCAGTATCATTTCACACCAACCCTGACCCTGGTGGCTTTTCACCTTTGGAAGAGTGAACTCTGACCTCAGGAGAAATGACCCTAGATCTTAACAGGTCCTAATTATGCAGAGAGGATTGCTGGTGACAGGAGACAGATGGAAAGCCACATATATGTGAGAGCAGACACACATGTGCTGGTTTGCAGATATGCAGACTAACTAATAGAGTAGAGGGTTTGTTCTGCAGGCCTGAGGAGTGACAAGAGAACCACAGAGGCACTTACACACCCAAGGCTCAGCTTACACAGGAAACTGCTGAGACACACAGGTCAAGTCTGTTTCCATGTTTATGGTTCTTGCAGACATGCAGCAGGAACACACAGTTACAGACAAAAGCACAATGCGTGTGATCAGCTCCCTTTCTTTTGTGTGCAGTTGGATAAAGTTAGAGCAAAGGCTGCGGTGTCTGTTTGACAAAGCAGCACCTGGTTCTGTCTCAACTACAGGTCAGTTTGCTGTTTGAATACCTGTGTGCAAACTTGCACAAACTCTTCAAAAACATGGATAAATGCTGCACTTGCATACACTTTACCTACAGCAACTGAGTTCTCTGAAGGTTAAACTGGACATAAACTAATTTATTTTGGCCTCCAAGGACTTCCTATTCCTGAAATAATGAGCCTCACAGTACACCCTTCATTAAACCTCCCCAGTAGACCACATTGCCTATTAATTAGCAAGAAAAGACATGCAGAATAGCAATGCATAGTATTATCAGTGTACTTGCATGAGGGACCGCATTCATAATTCCTCATAAGCAAAATACAAACACACAACACACATTTGTAAAATATGCCCATTTGCAAGGAGAACTACGTGAGCATATGGTACACACATAAGGACATTGACATGTGCACCCACACAGGGTCTGATTACTTTGCTTATTTGCTTAGCAAGCAATCTTTCTTAGGGTCACTACTCCTCACCTCTACACAACTCCAATTTATAAATCCAGACCTCTAGGACTCAGTCGAGCCAATGTACCTGGAGAGAGATCTGAAGTTAGTCACAACGCTGCAACGGCAGATTTAGAATTAAGTTGAATGCTGTAATCAGCAAAGGAAGTTTGACTTTCAGGTTTGTGATCCTGAAGTTGTGACCTGTTTTGCTGTGACACAGGCATTTCTCCAGTTTTCCAATTAAACTGAAGTTCAAGTATGAGATCACAAGTACAATTTAAACTAGGGGAATTGGTGATTAAAGGGACATATAATGTTTTTTCCACAAGTAGAGCCAGTTTCCTAAATGTTTGTGACATTCTTTGGCCAGAAATTCATGAAATGACAGTATGGCAGCTTCCTCTTTGACCACATCTCCATACCTTTATTCAAAGAAGTGAGGTGGGAGACTTGACACCTTTTCACCCCCTCTTACTATGAATATGTTTGCTTAAAGATCAAGAGCACAATTTTGCACATTGCACATTTAGCACAATATTATTTTTAGAGAGCATATATTATGGACTTGCACTTACCAAACTATTAAGAAAAAAACTAATTCTATTCTCATTTACTGTTCCCCTCATCTGCAGTTTGGCCACGGGCAGTCAACATTTTGGCAGAATCTCATTGGAAGTCAAACACTGAACTCGACCAGGTTGGGAAAACAGCGCTGCAGACAGGAATGCTGAAGTAATGCAATGAGCAGCTGGAAGGTAATAGACAAGTTGACATCATGCCATATTTTACCCTGTTCACATTAGGCCTCAGAAACCCTGGACTCCACTGTTGGTCTACTGCTACTAATATTGTTCATATGGGCAGCATTTTATCAGGATTAAAATGTTTTCTTTTTGTAATGGCTTCACTATTGTACTATTAATGCTGTATTCAATAATAAACTGGAACTTCAGATGTACAAATTCTGATTGGGGAGAAAGGAAAAAATAAAGGAGAGTGCAAACAAGAAGTTGTATATCCTAGCAAAACATTTGACAAAGTACAAATAGATTATAATTAGCTCATTTCTTTCCGAAGTGAACAATTAAACTGGTGAATAGTATTTGTTGTCCATAGCAAAGCAAAGAGTGACAGCAAAATAATTTCAATTTCCCCTTAGCAAAATTGTGAATGCAGCATGATGCAAAGTTTTATTGAAAATAAAAACATGTGAAGGCTGGAAACTCTGCTCTGAGCTGAGCCTATGATATAACAGTACCCTACAAATCTAAACAACTTATTGAATTATATATCTATATATATTTCAGTCTCACAAGCCCCAAAATCCCGCGGTTGTGTTTTTTCTATGTATGCATTATTTAAGTGATTTTTTTTTTATATGGTGGGGAAAGAAGGGCTATAATTATTCATTTCTTGCTGTAAAAGTGACATTGCACACTAGAATTGGAGGACAAATCCAACAGTCCTTAATTTCCTGAGCAGCCACTTCCATGTGCAACAGAAATTTCAAAGATTTACTGTTGACTTAGGCTACCTTATCAAAGTTTTAGGCCAAGAGCCTCCTATCACTTACTTTTTGATAAATAATAAAATGTAAAAACAAAATTACGTACTGTAGATTTAATATGCTGAAAAAATAAATCTTCACAAGACGAAAAACAATAATTTGGTCTGTCCTCCAGACTTCTCCTAACTTCTATTATTTCAATTAATTCAATTCACAAAATGGCTCTCCTTATAAAATATTCAAAGAATATATGCCGAAAGATGGAAAGACAAAATATGACAGGAAATCTCTAGAGTTTTTTCATCAATGTAAAAGCTACAGTAAATACTTCACTTGGTTGCTTTTTGTATGAAATATTTGGCTGAATTTATCTTTTTCAGAATACACTGTGACATGATAAAATGAGGAAGTTGTGAAAAACTGTACATATGCAAGTCCTACTGTTTAGGAATATATAATTCACCATTGATATGCTAAAAAGACATTTGGGATCGGGGGTTTTAAAGGCAGATATCCACCAGGGAGTTGTGGGCAAGCAGAGGGTAGCTGCATAATCAGCTCTACCATCAGCCAACTGATATTCTGCATAATAGAGATGGGATTTCTGGGTCAGCATGTGTGTGTGTGTGTGTGTGTGGCAGTAGGATTGCTGGGGGTTTGTCCTTTTTATGTGTATGGATGTGTGCATGTCTGCATGTGTTCTGTCTGCATGTGTATGCATGTGTGCCAACCATGTCTGTATGTTTTTTGGTGTGACTGTGTGTGTGTGTGTGTGTGTGTGTGTGTGTGTGTGTGTGTGTGTGTGTGTGTGTGTGTGTGTGTGTG
>JAPMNP010657100.1:0-17793 GCA_029874935.1 Atherina boyeri | reverse complement strand
CACAACTGCAGACGAGGATCTACAGCCTCCACACATGGGGCGGGCGCCTAACCCACTGCGCCACACACCGCCCCTGAAACTCTCTTTTTGATGGCCATGTATCATTTAAAGTGCTATGATTTGTCTCAGTTCAAGTAAAAGCAAAAAGAAAAACCAATATAAAACTTGTTTAACTACACTTATGACTGCAATTGACCATCATCTTCACCCACCTCCACTTTGATGGCACAGCGGCCAATGGCCCTGACTGCTTTACGCACAAAGTCCACATCCACTTCAGTTGCATACTCCTTTAACTCAGCCAGCACCTACAGTGAGATAGACAGCCATGTTACTAAGAATATCTGTGTTACAGGAGAATTCTAAGACCACCATTTATGCTAGATGTGGGTGTATTACCTGGGCAATATTAGCTTGCGATGCAAGACGAATCATGATGTCCAGTTTCTCCAGTTTGACATAGATTGGGTCGTTGTATTTTACAAAGAAAACCTTCATTTCATGTTTCATGATCTCTGGGCTAAAAAACACATATCATTTTTGTAAACAAAGAAAAAGGAGTACAACTGATAAACAGCGCACTACAATGTTATTAAGCTCTTTTTATACAGATGTATAAAGAGAGCCTCGTCTCAGGCTTACCGTCTCTGGACGATGAGGTTGATATTTCTAAGAGCCACATACTGCAACTCAGGCTCAGCAGAGAGAAGAGTGACCAGTGGAGGAGCAAGCTTCTTCAGCAGAGTGCCATAATAGTCCAAGTCTTTGGGTAGCATCTCCATGAATTTCATTAAAACTTTAACTGCTGACAACACCACTGCAGAGTTGGCATGGGAGAGCCGTGGTGTGACACGCTCACAGATGCTGGCAGAAGTTGAGAAAATTGTGTGAGAAAGAGGTGAGGAAAAACAAACCAAATGACATGCAGGAGGAGAAAGCGTATAGTATTCTGCCTTACCTTTGGGACTCACGGTCATCACGAGGTGTGTAATTGGCCAGACAGTCAAGGATAAATATTTGTCCCCACTCTGTGCATTCGTTTAGAGCTGTGAGCAACTTGTTTATGGTCTGAGGATTCAGGTCCAGTAGATTACTGTTGGGATGGGACTCTGCGATCTCAGACAGCGCCGCAACTGCATTTGCAACAACCTACATTTGAAGACAAGAGTTTAAAACTGACTTATAAAAACCACTTGAAACAAGCTATTACAAACCTGGGAAGTTAAACATTTCAGTGCCTACAAAGAGCTTATTATTGTAATACAGAGTTAATGGTTGTAACCGCCTCTACAAAACATAGTAAGAAATCTATTTGGCTAAAAAACTAGCAGACCCCGGCTTGATAAAGGGTTGTGTACCATAGGGTTGGAGTCAGAGATGAGATCTTTAAGGGTGTCCAGGAAGCCTTGGTCCTCCACCAACTGGGCATTGATATCATGGAGCTTTGCCACACACACGGCAGCTGTCTTCCTCACATAGGGGTCTTCATCCTTCAGACATTTTCTCAGAGGCTCACAAAGGTACTCAGTGATCTTGTCTACACGAATACAGCCCATTGTACGAACAGCAAGGGCCCGAATAAGAGGGTTGGGGTCTTCACAGTCCTGATGGGAAGATCACAGATGTCACAAACTTAATCTAACATTTTCATTTCTTTCTTCACTATATTTCATCAGAGACATTTTGATTGAATAAAATATGTATTTTCATAATAAATCTACAAAGTATGTCATCACACATTTTGAGATGTCAGTGCTTCTGAAGTACAACAAAAGAGAAAACTACAAAAGTTTTATTTAAACTAGTATGTTGAGAATTGGTAATTAATTATCATACTTAAGAAAAACTCATGAGGGAAGTGAAAAGGGACTTCCCACAGCTGTGGCAAGTGTTGCCAACAACAGCATGAATAAGTGGGTTTAAATTACAGACAACAATACTTCTCCACCAAAACATTAAGGGATGCACAACGTTGTATAAAAACTCTGCGAAGAAAAACAGTACAATCAGAAAATCTCATTAAAGGATGCTTAAATTCTAAGTATTCTTTCTTACCTGTGAATTCAAGCACCGTTCTATAAACACATATAACAAGCTAAAATAGAAGGATTACTTTGTTCAAATCAGATTCTTAAACGATAATGTCTGATTGCTTCTTCACATTATTGACAGACTGAGCTTTACCTTCACAAAGGTGTTAACAGCCATGATAGCCATGTCTGGCTGACTCTTGGCATAGTTCATCAGGTAGAGGTAGACCAACTTTTTCAGTTCCAGGTTGTCTGTTTGCATGCAGTTTACAACATCTGGGAACAGAGCACTGCAGGAGAAACAAACTGTTATGCGTCTTCTGTCTCAAAATGAGAGAATATCCATTGTGGGTGCTCCTGACATTACTATTTACTCACCTGACATCCTTGCCCACTGTCATTGATGCAATGACCTTCTTAACAGCTTCCTTTTTCTTTTCTTTCTTGTCGCTGTTGAGCTCTGCTTTGAGCTCGAAGATCTCCCCTGCAGACAAGACAAAAAAAGACATAACATTATGTAATCCATTTGGCATGAAAGATTGAGGTATGCAGAGGTGTGCAGTCGTGCCAACACTCCACTGTGCTAATTGAAATGTAAAAGGTAGAAAATATTTCAGTAACACAGAGCATTAAAAATCAAATACTGAGAGAAAAATGTTTATAATTCTCCAGTGAACCTCAACATGCAAAGTAAGTCTTTGCCTATCACTCATAAGTATCTATTTGCCTTTTTTTCAGCCTTGTCTTCTTTCCTGGCCACTTACTTTTGTACCTCCTGGGAAGAATTCAAAGAAAAACCTCCTCTGTGAGAACTAAACCTCTTTTTCTTTCACTTGTACCACTCCATAAGAGTGAGAGACATAGACAAACGATTACATTTTCAGAACCATGTTTACATTTTTGTAGATAATTTTGTGAACAACTGCGTTTCCATCAGCTGAAAATCAACATCTACAAATGGTGCAGGTTCCCACTTTGAAGAGTAGTTCCCAGAAGCCAAATCAAATTCTGACTACTGTCAGTGTAGGGTGAGGCAACAGATATTCAGCCAATTATAATCAGCAACTTTACCAGCAGATGCCACTAAATCCTATGCAATGAAAACTCCAGGAGAATATGCAATCATTTCTTGAGGACCTTAAACTTATCTAATGACGCAGCATAATTAGCTATAGGGTGAATATATATAATGCGAAGAATATACCTACTTTCATTTTTTTCAAGAATTCATTAAGATAAACTCTAAGCTCATTAGTATGACAATCTGAAAAATAATTTACAGTTTTGTCTTTTCTTTGTCTTTTTCCTTAAATACCAATTTCACAATGCCGTGCTGGCCATGCTACAAAATGCCACAAAATGGACAAAGCCCTTGACATTGAAAATTGCAATGATTTTAATCTGATAACATGAACTTCTTACTAAAAGTGTTTACATGTTAAAAATTGTATTCAATTTATCAACAAATATCAAAATATCAGACCTTTCTTGGTAGTGGTAAAGTATTTGGAGTCTGTCATCTTGGATCCGAACTGTCGGTTCTCCTGCATGAGATAGAAATGATGGGAAAAATGACCCTGATGTCTTTGCTTGAGTGAAACTTGCAGAATCACAAGAGCAACAGGAAATACTAGAAGTGCAAGCAAAGGGAAATAAAAGGATTTCCTGTCTTCTCTGGAAGTTCTACTGGGACAAAAACAAAACAAAACAATGGATTCTGCTGAGAAACTAGATTCCAATAAACCCTCTTTAAAGTGAATATTTTAGGTCAGCTTGGATGGGGCCAACAGTAACTTCTTAAACAAACTTTGAAGGCTTTCTGCAGTATGTGACAATTTTCCTGCTCCTGTTTCCTGATCTCCACCAAAACGAGAAAGTCTCTGTAAGAGATCTTTGACACTGTGTACTATTACATGAACTTAAATGTGATTAATAATGCATCACTTAAGGATATGCAAGTTCAGACTTCACAAAAGAACAAAGCAGGTAGGCTACACAAAATAATCACTGAAACATTTCCAAGTCTAAAAGCAAAACAAAACCAAGAATCAGTCACAAACTTCTGGCTTATGAAGAGTAGTATAATTAAATAATCATTTTAAAATACATATGGCACATTCACATATCTCAATTGAATATTCTTTAATTGTTTTTTTAAGGTGTTACTCCACTAAATATATAAGATGCCCTTAACTGAAAATTTTCATACGGATATCCACAAACGTTTACCTGCAATTAAATAAAATGATTAAATCCTAGTAAAAAGTCAATATACATACAAACCTTTAATTATTTCTACTGACTGGCAAAATAACAATATTAGCCTTTTTGGAAAAGAAGTATTCCTACATATCAATGTATAAACAAAGGTGATATACAAATCCTGTATATCACGCATAAATGTATGCATGGCTAAAGTTAGTAAATATTCCCTACTTACTTGCAATTTGTAACAATAAATTAACTGGTTAAAGTGGCAAGTTCATTAGTTATTGGGTTTCAGGTGGCTGTCAACATCCGTCAGGTTGCTAACAACGCTATAGACGATTTAGCTAGCTGATTACGGGTCGTTATTAACGATATATCATGCTTCTGTCTCACCAATTTAACGCTAAACTACTCGTGAGCTTTAACATAGTTTACAAATGAACAATATGAATACCTTACATAAGCTGACCTTAACATATTTTGCTAAAATAACTTTGAAGTTGGGGAGAGCTCGGCTCACTGGCTAGCATCAGGCTATACTGAAGTTAGCGTAGTAACTCGAGTGTGTACGGCTAAAAGCACACTAAATGTATAGTTAACGATAACACAAAGTTGGCTGAATAAGTGCAGGCGAGTAAGCATTAACCAAAACCGTTGGGTTTTTTACTCACGTAAAGCTGATTGGCCCATTCCTGCATGTTTGCAATAGTTACGATTTATGAATGAGACTGTTGCTAAAAGGCTAGCGGTGTGTCTGCTGCAGTTTGCCTGTCAGTGTCAGCTAGTGCGCCCGGCTACTTCTACAGCTAGCAAAGCTGAGACATGACCTTCTAAGTAGAGGCTTAAGGAAGCCTTTGCCGGGATAGTTAAGCTCTTAATCTATCAGCCTAATTCAGACCTTACCCAACGAATTAGCGTACCTTCTGGAGTTACAATGAAGCTCTTCACACAACGAATTAAAACAGAAAATCTCCACAAACATCTTACCGTTACTGGCGTAGTAGGAGCAGTGATGGCCTTCGTCCCCTCCCACTTGATTTACTTCCGTCTTTCCACAAAATAACTGTCAAGCAACGTCAGCATTCATTCACAATGTTTCATTACATGAACTCGATTAAGTGGCTTAAGGAACCATTTCTGACACCAAGTATTGTTTAGATACACAATAAACATAACTTGTGGTTGCTTGTTGACATCATAAGCAGGATCTTTCTTATATGTAGCTACACGTGAATCAAATACAGTTGTAGTGTGCTCTCCGTCCGTTTCTTTTGTAGCTATTTCTATTTAAGCCTTGGAAAATTAAGCATTAGCCTACCCATGTTTTCTGTATTTATCATTGACTGTATAATATAAGTTACGCGATGTTAAAATAACAACTGCTTAATTTTTATGGATTCAAGCCAATTTAAGTCAATATTAGAGGCTGCTCTGCATATGATATAATCAACAACGCCTCAAAGGAAAGAGACTGTAAGAATCAAAGTAAAACCCTTTAAAATGGTTACGACATTGTAAATAACTATTTTCATTAAGATAACATTATTGGTGTTATAATTTGGGCCTTTTCGTTGGCTATCTAATCCAACTCCCTCCTGTTCTCTAGCCTACTCTTCTGGAACCACGTGAAGAAAGTGGGAGCATATTTACGAAGTTCAGAAGAAAAAATTTATTACAACAACTTGATAGCATTGTTCATGATCAAAAACAGTAAAATGATGCAGTATTGCTATTTCATACACACATATTTCACAATGTCAAGCAATCTGTATATTTTACTGAAGATTTTGTGAAAATGGAACCAGATCACAAACATTCAGAGTTCACTGTGGATAAAGAGAAGTGAGACTTTGATGACATTTTCAGAGCTGACTATAACAAAAGTTAATCTCTCTTGTTATGACTGACAAGTAAATATTGTCATATGTTGTTTGAAGTCACAGTTCATTTACCTGGCAGATGTGAACCACCAGTGAGACAAAATGCAAATAATTCAAAACAAACTTAAAAAGAAATTAATTAGCACACATTATAATTTTTACAAGATAAACTGATAACCAGCTACTTATTCAATCAGCACTGATCCAACTTACATCCTACATTATTCATTTTGCTTTAAGGATAATTTTAGGTTTCCTTTGTTGTTGCTTGTTTAACAGGAAACATGTTTAATGCATTAGTCTTTTTTTATTATTATGGTGCTGTGGTAGCTGACAAATCTTTAAATGCCAAACATTTGGATTTCCCATAACACTTATTTATTTAAAGGTAGGATCTAGGATTCGCAAAACAGCCGTCAGATTTTGAAAATGCACAGCTCAAATGGTCCTACCCTCTTGCCTCAAACGCTGCCCCTGACTCCACCCATTCGACGACCGTTTGATTGACGGATTTACTGTCCAATGCTTCTAGGTGGTTTTGGAAACAATCAGCTGGAGTTTTTCAAGCCCTGTCCATTCCACAGATGATTAACTTGTTTAATTTCCATGTCAGTGCTTCCAACTTAGTGGCTGTAAATGGGTTAGGAATAGGATTTCAAGTGATTTTGCAAAAAAAGCCAAAAAATACATTCCAGACCCTTTCTTTAAAACACTTGGTGAGCTAATATGACATCTCTGTCCTAAGAACTGATTCAATAAATAAATAAATTAGAACACCATGTCTTCCCTCTTCTCACAAACTCTGTTCATATTCTCTTACCATATGTACACAAAGTTTTACACACTCTGTATACTTTCCTTTAAGCTCTCTCACTGTTAGCATCCTGCAAAGACTATACTTTATCTGTCATATTAAAACTGTTGTAACACTTCATTTATGGCAGGGAGTTTTGAGGGTTTTTTGCAGAACACTGACACCACAATTCCAACTTTTCAATTTTCAGATATATTATACAAAGTCCTCACCTGCTAAATACCTTAAACATCAATGTAAGCTCTGTGACTGAGGTTTTGCCTCTCAAACCGATAGCAACAAGAGCTTCACATTGGAACCTTAACATCCAGTTACAGTTTCTATAATTCATGCACCTTTGCACACATGCACACACTCAAGTTAGAGTAGTTCTTCATCCATTAAACTTCACCACCATTTTTATGAATCTGGGCATGTCAATCTGAACCTAAAGAAAGAGAACAGTGTCAAGAAAATAATAATTTTTTGTTTGTTTGTTTGTCTTTACAGCTTATGTCTTTTAGCCACCAGATGTCACCATTACATGGTCAATGTCTCAAATATTCAAAAAACCACCCGAGTTAAGAGGGAATATATTATATTGAATCTGGATATATGAACAGAATATCTACATCAGAGATAGTTCAAATTGGCAAAGTTCCTCACTATTTCCACATTCAAGCCCAACCCCTTCAATGTCCATTATCATAAACCTCTAATAATGGCAGAGTTACCAAATTGAAAACATTCAAAAATTAATCCCATGGCTAAAATTTAAGGCAAATGGAATTGTCAAGGCATTTAAAAAATACCAATATTGCATAGCTAAGGCAGCACAGACCGTAATACAGTAACTATGTACATTGAACTGTATTTCCCATGCCTTCTATATACAAAAATACCCACATCTCTCAGTGAGCACATAAACATGTATTTACACATTCATTCTCCTCAGTATCTGATTCCTGATGCTCATTAAACTAAAGAGTACATTTTGGTCAGAAGAACAGCTCTCAAGTTTGTAGTTTCAGTGACAATGACACGCAACCTCAGCTCCCCTCACGTTTTTTTTTACACCAAATCCATTTAAAAATTAAAGTAAAAATGCTTTACTGCACTAAAATTAAATTAAAACATGACAAATTAAGCATTCAAAAACAAACACCATCAACTACATGAACTGATTGTAAAAAGCTGACAGTACATGAATAACACTGAACAACTGTACAGAAACTAGTAGTGTGAGTAATGTTCTTAATGTCAGAGGAATTAGGTGACTTCCTAACTGTGTGTTACCTATTATCAGACTACTAATATGAATATACTGAGTCACATGTGAAGGTTAATGCGCAGAGACTTATTGTCATCATTCATATATTAAGTATCAAGGCAAGCAGACAGGCTATGGCAACCACAAGAGGGAGCCAATCCATCCGACTGAAAGGTGGATTAGTGTTTGCACTGTTTAAACAGAGGAAGCTTCAAATACCTGGCACTTTACCATGCCCCTTGGAGGGGCACATGGCAGCACATAAAGTTTTCTCTCTCTGTTTGTGTATATGAGAATTTTACAAGTGTCCTGTTTTAAAAAAAAAAGGAAGAAAAAGAAAAAGAACGAAAATCCCATGATTGGCAAAAGCATCCCATGCACACTAAAATTACAGTAAAGATAAAAACCATTCCTTTGGTAATAAATAATTTGGCTTGAGTGCAAAAAAAGCAAAATGATCCCCCTGCATTAATTCAGTGGAGATCTAAACAAATAGTGTGTTTGACATGCAGTGGAAACAGTCTATAGCCCCAAACTTAACTCTGTTGTTCTGTTTTTTTCTTTTTACACAGTAGTCAACACTCATGACAAGAACCTTCTGTGTCAGTTCAGTTTTGTGCTACATCCAAGCTTCAGTGTCCAAGCTGCCTGTCTTTGCAGGGTAGGAGCAATCTTTGTTTCCCATAGCTGGAGCGCGGGACTGAGGATGGATCATATCAGTGAAGACCTGGTGCAGGCTCTTGCATGAGGCTGGATGAGAACTCTGAGGGGATAACGGAGGTGTGTGACAGGGCGAAAGAGTGTCACAAGCGTGAAGATCTCTGTAGCTGACAGGGGTCGGGATACGTGAGGGGCTGTTCTCTGGCCTGTTGTCAGTTCGAGGCCTGAATCTTCCAGCCAGGTTGTGCTTTGAGATCGGGCCTACCTTGTTTGCCTTCTTTTGCCCGGATTCCCCGTTAGTCATTGGTAAAGTTGGTGGGGGGGATCCAGAGCGAGATTCGCTCAAGCTCAAGCACATAGATGAGTTTTCACTAGAAGAATCCTGGAAGGAGCAGTCCTCAGATGGGATAAAGGGAACAGGCGATGGACATGCCTCTGGAGGTGGGAGGTCATCACTCCAGTCACCATTTTCTAAGTCAAGGGGTAAGTTTGGCTGGTGATTTTCTAGTGGAACATCACCTTCGGTCCGTGAGCCCCAGCCGACTGGACCTGGATTACCTGTGAACCCTCCTGCAGGAAGAGAACCTCCCTGATCTCCGTTCATATTAGTACAGTGAAAATCAGGCTGTGAGGGAATGTGATTCATCATCTTGTCTGACTCTGTGTCTCCGAGAACAGGCAAGGAAGATGGAATTTCGCTCTCCTCTATTGAACTAAAGATGGCTGGGAGCTTCTTGAGACCCCCTCGGCGATCCCCCCAATGTTCAGGCTCTTTTTGGACAAAACCATGAGGTCCTCCAAAATTGTTTCCATAAAGTAAATTTAAAGGGTCCTCCTGTGGGAAGGGATGGGGGTTAGTCCTCTTGGATTCCCTGAGGTCAGGCAGTGTTCCAATCTTTGCACCCACATTCAAGGAGGAGGATGAGGTGGAAGAGTTGGAAGAGGAGTAAGCAGAGTCGGTGACATTATGATCAGTGGGTGCAGCTACTGAATGTGCCCCTGCTATCCGCAGAGTTGCTTCTCCTGGATCCTTACCAGCAGGAACTCCTCTGACCTGCTGTGTATTGGCCAAAAACTCAGCCTCAAAGCTGCGGTAAAGGTCCTGCTCCCTCTGTGGGTCTAACGCTGGCAGGATCTGGAACCCAAAGCCGAGTCCCTCCTCTTCGGGTTCCCGGCGTTCCATTCCAGAGCAGTTTCTATGGTTGCCTCGGCCAGCAGAGCGGGTTGCCTGCGAGATACGAGGAGAGCGTGCAGCGTGATGATGAGAGTTTCGAGGAGATGAGTGTGGTGAACGTCGCCCTCCTGGGGTGACAGGTGGGAGTAGTCTGCCTTTCCCTGTGGATGGTGAGCGGGGGGCAGGAGGTCTGGGAGTAGTTATAGTCTTCTTGTTGGGGCAGCTGTTGCTGCTCTGGGCTCCTTTAATGGGGGAATTAGAACATGATGACGACTGCCTCTTAGTGAACCCAACACCCACTCTTGGGGAGGAAGGGGGCATTTGTTTAGGTCGAGAGTCTTCTCGTCTTTCTGATGATGGAGACTGATGGTCTCTGAGGGATGGACAGGGGCTGCCGTCATTCGACCAAGTACGGCTAGTTAACTTACTCTGACTGTGGGAACGTGGAGCATAGAGCCTCTTTTGGCCCTCATTTCCAAGGGAGCGCCCCCTCTCTGTACGAGACGTTCTCACTCCATCTGATGACCCTGGTGGTGGGTTGGGTTTGAGTATTGGAGCAAGTGCAGTGCGTTCCCGTGAGTGGCTGCGTGCACGTGGCACTGTGGGCCGTAGGGATGGGGTTTGATTTCCAGCCCCTCCCCTCTCTATCATATGCCTTCCTCCCTTGCGGTTGACAAGCAGCACTATCTCTTCACCAGTGCGCCGTGAAGTACCGCCAAGAGAGTGACGCGCTCCTCCTCCTCCTCCTCCTCCTCCTCCCTTAAAAGAGGCTGTAGATGAGTCACTGTCTCCAGAGAGACGTCTCGTCACAGGCATCATTGTCTCCTTATTCCTGCAATATAAAGAGGAGGCAGCCATTAATATTTATAATACCACATACTTAAACAGTCCAGAACAGATCCACCAACAGATATAATCTTTCTTCATTACAGTCATGTGGCATGTTTTGAGCAATGCTGAGGATTTGTGAGAATTTTCAACTTGCCACTGACTTATGGCTCACGTGTGTTTTGGAACAGTGGGCAGTGACAGCCAGGGGGATTACAGGGAAGATGAGAGCAAGTGGGGGCAGGATTAGAAGTCTCATAGATTTTCTAGCCCAACGCACACCATTTCCCTTTCTTAACCAGCCAAGCACCAGCAGGACTGTAAGGTTTCACTGTAGTTAATTACCATGAATCCAAATGTAGGAAGAACAAACTTTGATATGACGAACAATGATCAATACAATGTTGGATAATCAAAGGCGAGTAGATGCTGTGTTATTTGTTTTATTTGTTTTTTGTTTCATTGTTATTTATCTTGTGATTTAAAATTATAACCAGAAATTTAGAAAAAGGAAACAGAAAAGTACCGTTTGTTTTTTTTTAACCTGGACCTTGTTTATAGCATGAAATACGTTCATGAACTCACCCGGACAATTTTACTTGAAGTCTATCATGAGATATTTAGATTCATCGCACGGATGTTGTCGGGGGAACGGCATAATCAGACGCATTTTATTATGTAGTGTCATTGTCGCAACTGGTTTGTGTCTCTATATCTATGGCTTTGGATGACAACAAAGCTGCTCTGAAGGCACAGAGGAATAGTACAGCAACTAATAACTAAACACTGGTGAAATGAAGACATTTTATGGCAGATAATCTTATTTAGAGGTTTAAATGACGTTGCCCTGACCACTTCCAATGAATGGGTATGTATACCAGGTGGGTCTTCAAGCTGGATTCAAATAAAATGAGGGTTTAAGCTGATCTGATGCTTTCTGGGAGTATGTTTCAGATATGTGGAGCATAGAAGCTGAACGTAGCTTCTCCATGTCTGGTTCTGATTCTGGGAACTGATATAAGACCGGATCCAGATGACCTGATGGGTCTGGTAGGTTCATACTGGGTCAGGAGGTCCTAAACCGTTCAGAGCTTTATATACCAGCAGCAGAACTTTAAAGTCTATCCTCTGATGGACAGACAGCCAGTGTTAAGACCTCAGAGCCAAGGTTTTTTTCTTTTTTTTCCTTTGGTGCTAAGATACACATATTTTTAATCATACTTGACTTCAACAGTTATCCTCAGAAATCCATTCAAAACTAATTTGCTTGCATGTAACCCACCTGTTGACATACTTCCCAACTAAAGTTAGCTGTGAATAATTGTCTTGGGATGTTGTTGAGAGTTGTGAGATTAGCCTTCATCTAGTATGTCGCACGTGAAAGGAAATAATCCCATTGACTAAGGGTTAATCTGAATTGGGTGATACCTTGACATCTAATCTGAACTACAGTTTACAGGAGAAGTGAGCACCACACTGGCTTGGAGCCACATCAAACCAAAACTCTGCTCCTAAATTAATCGTGTCGATATATTGGAATGGTATGTGACCGAGTAAACTTGTCTGCCATGAGAACAGAAAAAAAGCTTGATAAATAGCTTTATGATAATCTAAATCATGAGAAACAGTGCTGTACTGTATGTAGACGTATTAAGTGAATGAAAGTGGAACAGAAAAAAGTAAAGCAGGAATATCATTAAACACATTTTTAACTTACTTCAGCCCACTAGGAGGTGCTGTAAAGTGGCTTTGTGAGGTGGATTTATCATGGCAATGTCACCTGAGATTAGATAGATCTGTTCTGGTCTAATCTGTGGCTTCCTGGTGTGTTAAAATGTTGTATATATTCTGTGTGTGTATATGTGTGTGTGTGTGTGCCTTGTCTGCCTGTCCATCTGTGGGCATCACTCAATAAACAGCAAAAACTGAGCTTGCCCTGCCCAGCCACTTGTGAGAGATTAATTATCACACCGATCTGCACATTTACACAGACACAAACACACTCACCTGAGAGGATTAAAGTGGCGAGGTTCTGAGCGGTCTCGTGGCGGCCTGGGGAGCAGAGTACGTGCTACACCAGAGTCAAGCTCTGTGTGAAGAGCAGAGTTCTGAGATCGCCCTGGACGTGAGGAGGAGGAAGAAGCACTCTGAGTAGGGATGGGTTCCAAGGAGCGTCTGTCAGGGGGTTTGTAAGGTGCGATGCCATCGTTTCGCCAGTGTGGGCCTGGGCTGGTGGAGCGAGAGGAATGGGCACTGGAGGACTTGCTCTGGGCTCCCTGACCTTGGCCACAAGCTTTACTCTGGTGGTAGCGGTGAGCTGCGGAGACAGATCAATAATAACTGGTTGAAAAATATTTTTAACATTCTGACAGAAAAATTGCACAATCACAAAAGCTTAAAGGCCTTTAGTGGCCAAGAAATCTAATTTTCTAATTTGAAACCATCAACAGGTTTTTAAAAAAAGAGGTGGGAGAAATGTATTTTTCAAGAAATATCTTGTATAATTTGTTCCTACAACAATTTATAGAGTTTGGGAACGGAAGACATCAACTAGTTTAGTTTAATTTATTGAGCTCAAGCCCATAGAAAACATCTCCATTATCAGATCTTGTTTGTATTTCTATTATGCATGGTAGAGTTTAAACTTGTAATAACGAATTCACTTGCAAAATGTGATCTCTGACATCAGTCATGAGAGTCCTAGAACAAAATCATATCTGTTTTTGATGTTATCAAGCCTGAGGGCCTGAATATCATGGCCGTTTGGCTTTGTGAATACAGAGACCCTCTTTCAAATTCTCAGAATCTTTCAAAGATTTTAATATTCAGCAGAAGATGAAATCCACAGTATATTTACTTCTGTAAGACTGAGCTTATCTAAGATGCTCTTTTTAAACCTGTTGACAGCTAAATTAGTTGAGATGTTTCCTCATGCTTATTTTTTTTTTATATATGTAACCTTTCTTTCCTCTTCCCCAGATTCATTCCAGCTTGCACCAAACTCAATATTAGCTAACATTTTTTCAAAAACTATGCTCTATGCTCTATTTTTCCCAAGTAAGCATTGGGCTCTGAATGATATCTAAATCATAATTTTCTGTTTTTTAATTTGCATTTGAAACAAGATTCTAACATTTTTGGAGACCGTTCTGTAGGGGGGAAAATAAGTTTTGTATTACAATGAATTGCTTTGTGGATGTTTTATTGGACTGATTAAATACAAAGGATTCAGGGAGACCAAATATTTCATATTCCAATCTTGCACCATTTTCCACACTGGGCTAAAAGTGATATCAATCAGGGTCAAGAGGGTCTTAGCCTGTACTGGATGATATAACAATCTCAAATCAATTGAGATGCAAAAATGGGATGAAAATAATGGGAACATTTAGATCAGTGTCTGCAACAATTGGACCATATTATGTTTATGAATTATTTGTTTACAACCTTAAATGTATTGTGAAACATTTGGCCACAACAATAAAAACTTCTGTTAGGGCCTGATGAAGAACAGGAAGTGACCTCACCAAAAGCAGCACAACGACATGGATCATGTTTGTCCAAATAATGCTCTAATGTGTCCCAGCCCCCTCCAACACGCACCATCACATGGGTACGAAGGACCTAAAGGGGGGAAAAGAGAAAACAGAGCCTGAATAGAATAGATAATGTGACATACACACACATTCATACCCAAATTAAATGGCCAAACATCTAGAAACACACAACTCAATAGATATGGAAATTTCACAAATGAGTAGCTTGCTGAAGGCAGGCTGACCCTCAGTGTTACATAACATCTAGATGCTCCCCTCCCTCTCCCACAACTCCTTTCTCCCACATCACCCCCAGCTGCTGCCATTATGAGGCCTGTTCATTACTATGCCAACCCACAATTAGACAGAATACAGTAGCTTACAAAGTGCTGTGAAAGACGCTCTTTTATTGGTCCTTCTCTCCAGGCTCTAAGCTAGCTTCCCCATGTTTTTACGTGGCAGCAGGGTGAGTTAGTATGGTAACAAGTCACCCCTGCTGCCCACTCGGCTCTTCAGCAGAGATTTTATTTATCCCAGGATAGCCGTAACAGAGGGGGGTTGGTGGATATGTCACGTCTTACTCTCCTATGCTCTTCTTAGCACACACATCCACAAGATCAGAACAAAGAGCCTGGCTCCCTCCAGGCAAAGGCTGCCTTCACTGAAGCAGCACACTGTGCTTGATGTGACAGCCCCATGGATGCATCCCCCTGCCTTGGGTTGTGTAACACTGTCTGTCAGCCACATGTTTTAAAGGTTGTACCCGTGTTTTTGAGGGCACATAAGGCAAGCTGTAATGTTAACGCTGCGTGGGCTGGCACAGAGTTTATTTCCACCAAATTGCACACATGTGGCACAGCACCTCATCTCCAGGACACGGACCATGGTTAGAGTGAAGCTGCAGGCAACACGTGTGCCACAGTCTCACCCCACCTTATCTCAAACAAAACTCCCTTTCAACCCACTACAAGTCTCTTCATCTGCCATACCACATAAAATCCATCAAAACAGCTGATCTGCTTATCTCCATCAGACCAGGGGGCATAAACTGCTTACTCACCACTGTTTTGACCTTATGCCAGTAACAGGTTTACAGTTTGTGTGATGCTGCGTGACCAGCATGAGCCAGCAGTGAAAAGTAGGGCTACGCAAGGTTAATAGCATATCATCATATTTTAAGCATCACTGTAGTCTGCCTTGGATAGCACAATATAAACGTTATAGGGTGCTGCCAACAACATGTAAGGACATAACATAAAACTTCTACTTAATGCATTTGTTTATTTATTTATTTTATCCAGGATGGAAGAGTAGCTTTTATGATGGTACCAGCAACTATGGATGCAAATAAATTCTCATTGCAGTGTGATAACCATGTGACTATGAATAGCTTTATTGAAGGTATAAAAAAATTTCACTGATCTCCTATACTTTCAAATCAGCTAAACTTAACAAGACTCTAGTACTGTCTGCTGAGGATCATCACTACTTCCATATCAGATACTGAAATGAAACACAAAAAGTTAGAAAGCAGCACACTTAACAGACAAAACACAGGTTTAAATGATAATATAAAGCAATTACAACTTATTTTGGATAATAACTTACATATTAGTAGTGACTGAGGGATCAAAATTACATCATATAAAATTATTAATTTTTTTTGTATTCTGCATCATCTGGAGCCTCCTGAGGCTGAATAGATGTTTAGGAACCACCTTCTACTTTAAATCTGTGGCTCAGCTGCCAGTTTTCACAACCGCTGAAGGGGTATCACAGCTTTCACCACTACAGAGACCAGATCCCTGTTTCTATGGCAACGGAGAACAGATACAGTTTTTTTTTTATCATTGCTGGGGCACGTTGAACAAATGTTTTCTTAAATTGTGCTGTTGGGTTAAAAAAATTAACTTATGGTCCGTTTCAGCTATTGTTCCTCTCAACTGAAGGTTGAGTCTGCCTACTAAAGAGTAACCCTCAGAGGCAAAAAATAGCCTTGTAACAACCCCCTACTCTGTTCTGCTCATGCAGCCTGTTCACCCATTTGCTTTCAGGACTTCATCCCCCAGTTTCAGCCCGACAATCCTTGTCACAGCTTTGGTAGCTGAATAAGGGTTTGTTGGCTATAAAAGCAAAGAGTCTGCCAGTTTCCTCCCATCAGAAGAATAAGAGAAGTGTGCTGGGTGCACTTGTAGCTGCTTAGGCATGTGCATAATCACCGTCATCCCCAGGGATGAATCAGGAGAGGGCGGAAACACATGAAGAGAGCCAGTCTGACAAGGCAAAGGCTCCAACATTCACAGGCAAACAAAGTCCACCCCAAATTTAAATACATCTATTGAACTGAAATGGCCTCTCCATCAGGCAAACATGTGGCTACACTGAACAAACATATCTCAATTATAAGAGATGCATGGAGGCTAGGAAAGAAGGTTTCTGTGTTTTTGTTTTTTTTTTCTTCTAGGATAGATATAATGTTTTGTTGCAGGTGCAGTGAAGTTCTATCACTTTATTCCCAAATACTCACAAATGATTGTTTTACTGTGTTCAGAGGATGTTAAAGACTTTCTGCGGACAAGACTGCTGCCTTCATTTCAACTCTTTGAGCTAGAGCAAACAATACCAACGTCAAAATCTGGTTTCAAAAACAGAATGTACATGATCTGATAGTCTAGGGGTTTGAGCACAAATCACATGGGCCAAATGCCATCGAACAGTGAGTCCTGTTTGGATTCTCTGCAGCTAATGCTCTGGGCAGAAGGTTGGAGGTTTAAGCCTCTGCGCTGCTACTCTGCCGGAGTTAGAAGCAGGGCTCTAACCTCACTCTGCCTCATTTGAACCATACTCCGACTGACTCTTCATTCTGATGCCAGCTGTCTAACAAGCTACGATATGTGAAATATCAGGTTCCCTCGTGGGAGCAATAAGAAAAACAAAACTAAATCTTGATTTAATAGTGTCTCAGCTAATAATAGTTGTCCCTTCTAGTTAACTTTTTATAAAAAAAAAAATCAAAAAGAGTTACAGGCTTAGTGTTATGAAGTTGGCCACCTGCATAGCAGTGTGGCAATCAGTACTGTACCCTCTTCTTAGTAAGAATGATCCTGGTTACAGCTTTCTGTGGGGAGTTTGTATGCTCTCCCCATAGCTGCATAGGTTTTCACCAGGTAGTCTGGCTTCCTCCCACAATCCAAAAACATTCATGTTAGGTTAATTGGTGTTTCTAAATTCTCCCTCGAAGTAACTGTGAATGGTTGTTCGCCTCTCTGTGTTGGCTCTGTAATGGACTGGCGACATGTTCAGGGAGTATCCTGCCTCTTGCCCGATAGCAGCTGGGATTCTCGAATTTGATCACATAATAATAATGTCGTTTTTCTTTACTTCATTTCTCAGCTGTGCTAACTTGATACTTCA
>JAPMNP010657081.1:0-18659 GCA_029874935.1 Atherina boyeri | reverse complement strand
CGGCGTTCACTCGGCCTAGTAGGGAGATTGGTAGTGTTTTCCAAAATTCAATACGGTTTTTGAGTTTATCAATTAAGTGTAATATTAATCTTACCATGTGTTCTGCTCTCTGTTGTACAGTTCTGGCAGTTTGGTGAGTGGATGGAAGTGGTGATTGATGATCGGCTGCCAGTGAAGGATGGGAAGCTGCTGTTTGTCCACTCCGCAGAAGGAACTGAGTTCTGGAGTGCGCTGCTGGAAAAGGCCTATGCCAAGTAAGACTGACAGACAAACAAGAAATCTCAAGTCGGATGTTGCTTCATTGTCATATTTTAAGATGTCTTAGGATATGCAGCTATATTTGCTGCTGCTATATACATACTCTCACTGGCCACTTTATTGGGTACAATAAGGTGTTCAATGGCTTGTTAACACAATAGCCAATCAGCCAATCACATGACAGAAACTCAATGCATTTAGTCATGTAAGGATGACTTGCTGAAGTTCACACTGAGGGCCATAATGTGAAGAAAAGGGATTTAAGTGACTATAATAATAAACTGATAATTTATCAGTTTTATATAGTGCTTTTCAAGACATCCAAAGAAGCTTTACATTCACTCACATTCATACTTGGTGATGGTAACACAGGGGCCCTGGGGCAGACTGACAGAAGCAAGGCAGCCATTTTACTCCATTGGCCCCTCTGACCACCACCGATCATTCATACATGCATACCTGTACATTCATAATGGAGGCAAGGAGGGTGAAGTGCCTTGCCCAGGGACACAACGACAGATTGCTGGGAGCGGGGTTCGAATCACCTATCTTCCGATCATTGAACGACCTGCTTTACCAACTGAGCTAACTGTCGCCCCCGACTATGAGCATGGCATGGTTGTTGGTGCCAAGGCAAGGCAAGTTTATTTGTATAGCACAATTCATGTTACAAAACAATTCAAAGTGCCTTACATAAAACATTAAAAGCATTACAGCGGGGTACAGAAGAAGCATTAAAAAAAAATTTAGGAGAAAAAAGAAAACATAGAAGAGTAATTCCAGCTTAAAAGAAGCCGTGCAGGTTTGAACTTTAGAATAAAAACTATTTAAAAGCAGCTGAGAACAGGTGGATGTTTCAGCTGTTCTCAGGCTTTCTGGGAGTTTGTTCCAGACATGTGGAGCATAGCTCCACGCAGCTTCTCCATGTCTAAGACAAGATATTTTCTTAATGAATTTGTCTCTGAAACAATTCCAACTTCCAGCTGGAAAGCTTTCTGGGAAGTGGAATGTAAAAAAGAAATATTCCAGAAATGAGCGTGACTTGAGCTCTCTTCAAGGATTAATAGCTACTACTTGAAGCTGCAGCTGCTGCCCTGGACAGCTGTGGTCTCTGCTGGGTAAGTGGTGAACAGCATTGTTCATACAAGTACATACCCGTCAACTCAACAAAACTCCCCAGATGAGTGTGATGTAAGAGTGAGATTGATGCTTTGTTATACAAACATTTACATTTACATGGTCATGTTTGATGGTTACATTTGTCTGCACAATGTGAAACGATGAGTGCTGCGAGGGGTGAATGTTTGGGAACATCCTGTAACAGAAGTCAGATCTTTTCATAGCATAGTTTATGTTTAAGCTTTAACATTAAAACCTTTCTCATGCACCTAAACTCTTGATGTGTTACAGGTTGAACGGCTGTTATGAGGCTCTGTCAGGCGGGAGTACGTCAGAGGGGTTTGAGGACTTCACAGGCGGCGTGACAGAGATGTACGAGCTAAGGAAAGCCCCTTCAGACCTCTACAGCATCATTGGCAGAGCCATAGAGAGAGGATCACTGCTTGGCTGCTCCATTGACGTCAGTACCACAACATTCATTCCTCCTTTGATCAAAGAAAATAAGACAACAATATATTTGTCCCATGTTGAGAAATCTTAATGAGCCCAAAAGGGTAGTTTGCAGTTTTATTTTTGCACATCATAACCCATCCATCCATTATCTATACCGCTTATCCAATGCAGGGTCGTGAGGGGGCTGGAGCCTATCCCAGCTATTAGCAGGCGTCCTGGACAGGACGCCAGTCTGTCGCAGGGCAGACTGGTGTCATAACAAACTTCGAAAATACATTAATTTTCAATTTTGTTTTGGATGAATTTAAACAGATTAATTGAAAGACAACAAATGTGCAAAGACAACAAATCAAATGCTTTAGTTTAGATCTTCCTGATGGAGAAATATGCGATCATTTTGTATTGGACGTTATGAGATCTTAAAAAAAAAAAAAAAAAAAGCTGCAACAAGTTGAAGCATTTATTCTTCTTTTAACAACACAACACTTACTGTAACAAAAGTGGTATAACACCAGAATACTTTGCTGTTTTTACACCAAAAGCATACTGAAGACCGGATTTTTAAAAAAAAATTTTTTTTAAATGTGCATATCTCCTTTGAAACAAGCCAATTAAAACCTTTCCCATTGCCAGTTTGTAACATGTTTATCCTCAATCTGCTGAAGGTACCTTCACACGTTCAGAACCGGTCCAGTAACAGCTGCTAAACCTGTAACTATGGTAGCATGAAGAGGTTACACTACAGTGTGTCCTACAGGCTGTGTTTGAGAATAGTTTCTGTTAAAAGCAATAATTAGTCTAATCAGTCCATTATGATTGGACACTGGACATCAGGTTGCACAATAGGACTGAAGTGAGCTGCCAGCTGTCAAGCTGACTGATTAATATTGAATCTTGATTGATGTTTTTGTCTGAGCCTCCAAGTGAGACATTACTGTCAGTAAACCTATAATATGTGAAGAAAGAAGAAGAAATCCCTGTATGCATGGGACAAAGCAGATACATGACAATGAATGGTTATCTTTTTTTGGGGTTTCATTAGACGATCACAATTTGGTTGTGGAAGTCCTTGAGCACCACTTCTTAAATAAATGCAATTTAATACTACCATGCAACAAAAACATAGATGCAACCTGTAACAACAAGAA
Organism: Atherina boyeri; assembly: GCA_029874935.1. Taxonomy (NCBI): domain Eukaryota; kingdom Metazoa; phylum Chordata; class Actinopteri; order Atheriniformes; family Atherinidae; genus Atherina; species Atherina boyeri. The sequence goes on along the minus strand of JAPMNP010657081.1, from coordinate 15,681 downwards.
ACACAATTGTTCAAAAGAAAATACATTATATCCAGGAATTGCAGTGGCATATGCAGCCCTCCAGTTAACATCTTGTGCAAATGAAGGCTTTTCTTATTTCAGCAAGACAATACCAAACCTTATTCTGCGGCTGTTACAGCTGCATAGCCACTCAGGAATCCAGTCCAGGTGTTAAACTGACCTGTGTGCTGTCCAGACCTGTCAGTCACCCACTGAAAGATGTGCATGATGAGATAACACAAAGGATGAGACAAACTGTTTTGCAGTTGAAATGCCATGTTAAGCAAGAATCTGACAACATTTCACTTTAAAACCACATCAGTTGTTTGCTTCTGGTTCCCCACATATTGTTGGCAGAGCTGATGCAAGACGGTGGTAAACATGCACCTTGTCCAAATGTTTTGTCCAGATAATCCCATTGAATTTTATCATGCAATAAAACAAAACAAGCTTAAGCATTTTATATGTTAAATTATTATAACAAATACTACAAATCTAAATCCAAATTATACTAACATCCAACAGAAAATAGGCAGTTTTACACAGCTTTTTTGGAACCAAAGCAATTACGGATTTATGGAGCATGACACAACTTTTTATTGGTGAGAAAAGCCCCAACAAGAGGCCGCTGTACGGAAGGAAAAATCAAGAAATTTGATTTGGGATGAAACCAGGAGGGGGCAGTGAAGATTGGTTAATGAGAACTGGCAAGAATTCCGTATGTCCAGGACGCTTGAACAAACCATGTGTTTGCAGAGAGGGAGCACTGAACTCTTGTCAAGGTGAAGGACAGTTTCTGCAATCAGTGTGCCTCCCTGTGCTTCTCCGACTGGGTACGAAGAACTGCCAGTCTGCCAGAAAATGTTTAAAGAAACATGCTTTTTTTTTCTCACCTTCCCCGACACAGTGAAATGCTAAAATATTGAGATTAGCTTAACATTATTTTGTTTAGTGATACTTAAATTGCATTTAATCAAATGCAAACATCGGAAAGCCCTTTAAAAGTTCATGGTATGTTTATTGGCTTTCTAGCTGCTACAGTTATAAACATCGACATGAACTGTGACGCATGGCTAGATCCCTTTCTCAGGTCATTGTGGGCACAGTGACATCATGTTGCACCACATCTACATTTGAATCAGCTGAAACAACCAGTGGCATTCATCTCAGTGATAGATTTCTCATTCTACATGGTGTGCTGATGATAATGGATGAACCACATCAGCTACCGCCGTCCAGCTCACTGGGCTGTATTGTCTCCTCTGCAGATCACAAGCTCATTAGACATGGAGGCCGTAACATTCAAGAAGCTGGTGAAGGGACACGCCTACTCTGTGACTGCTGTGGATGAGGTGAGCTGTTAACGCAGATAGATGTGAAGCTAGAATCGTATTCAAATGAGGTTTACTTGATCTTTATTTGACTAGTTCTACCCAAGAATGGCAAACTTTTGAAGGCACTCCAGGTCTAGATAAGCTTAAAAGATTGCTTGATTCGCTGTAGCTCAGTTTAATGCGCTTGAACTCATTCAGAAGTCAACTGAGAAGAGTTGAATAAACAAAGAAAAACTGCAATATTTGTCCAATTCGATTGTTTTCTTATAAGTGCTGTAAAAGATGACTTTGTCAGTTTAGCTGCAAAGCAGTTTTACATATATATTAAAAAAAGAAAGAAAAAAAGAACATAATGACATCTGATGCATCATGCTGAATACACAATGAGCTGCAGAGATGATTGCTCTGCAACATCCCTAATGAAGATCAGCTGACTTCAGATCATTTCATAATCTGTTATTTCCCGTTTCGTAACAATGATTATTTGATTTAAAGAGGTGTCTTGTGTCTTTTATTATGGTTTGAATGTAACAGGCTCAGTTAAATTGATGTCACACCATAAAGCAGAATCTGCAGCCCTGAATCTGAATGTCAGGGGCTTTTCTTCGCCCTCAGGTGGTGTACAGAGGAAATCTGACGAAGCTGGTTCGCATCAGGAACCCATGGGGGGAGGTGGAATGGACAGGGTCCTGGAGTGATAAGTAAGGTTTTACAGTTATTTGGTCAATTAGCAATTTTGTCATAGGAAAAAAAAATACCCACTTCATAATTTTCTGTGGTGGCTGACTGGATTCAAAAGCTGTTTCAGGGAATCTGCGATGGGTTTTTCTTATATGAAAAATGTCCTTTTGTTAGTTTTTGCCTTTTTTATTTACATTGAATCTTTACATTGACAAAGAAGTATTCATAGCCTGTGAAATGATCCCACAGATCCATTATTATCCTCTTGGATCTGAGAAAGTCTTTAGTTGCTTTGTTGAAGCTGAGCTCACACAGTAATTAGGAAGAAGACTCAGACAGGAGAAGAAATGGGTGGGAAATTCTATATTTTATTTGTTACAAGGCTAAAAATACCAGCCTTTTCCCTCCTGACTGGGAATATTATATCACAGCACAACAGAGCACTACTGAATGTGAGCAAAAAAACAAAACTGGAGTAATGCTCTATTAATGGAGGATTTGTTGTACTGGGCCATCTGATGTTGGAATAATGAAGCACCGTTATCTCACATCATGCCCCATTTTAGGGTTTTGATGTTGGGAAATGGCCTCCATGGCTTTACAGATGTTTCATCTGGAAACTTGTGACACATAAAACATTTTACTAATGTTTCTACTGTAAAATCAGGAGTCCGTAAGATAAGACTGCTAACAATCTTTGGCTTCTACCTCAGGTTAAAAACAAAACGAAAATAGTCGTCCTCATAAGATATTAAGTTATTTAAGATATTTTCGTTCTCTTGGGAAACGACCTCTGCGTAAGTTCAGACTACATTCATCCATCGCCCTACAGAAAGGGATGAAATCTGTCTCCTGTGGTGGAACCATAGAAAATTAAACAGCGTTTTCAGCGTAGCATAACATGACAGCTTGAGTAGTCAGCACCTCATGTGAATGTCTGCGAGATGTAACCAAATGGCCGATGATTCTCAGACTTCTTCAGTAACTCAATCGTTCAAATTTATCTTATCATTTTAAGGGAGGATGAATAGTAATTAATAGAGGTTCTTATTTAAAGGTGTAGTTTCTTGAATGACCCTACTGACTGCCATGTTGAGGGTTTTTATCATAGTATTAATAACAATGCAATGTTACACAAAGATTTGCATTTCGCCTGCATGATTTTAATTTTTGGGTCATTTTGCAGAACATTTTTCATCCATTTCATTTGAATCTGGTGTGTTGGTTCAGGGAAACATCTAAAACCTGCTGGGCTGCAGCTCTCAGCTGCCCTTCTCTGCATTAAACCCCTCAGCACCAGAAAGGCCCAATCATTTCTGATTTATCAGCTGAAACTAGACACGAACCAGGATTATACAAGAGAATGTCCAACCAAGTTGCATGTTCTTTCTGAAATCTTGGAGTGACAGAAAACATTCACCCAAGCAAACAAGGTACAGCCAAACATGTTTGTGCATTTGTAAGAAGGTCATAAACTGTATGTTTCTTAGTGAGGCACAGCACCTTTTAATAATTTATTATGATAGAACTTGCATAAAATATTAAGTGGCGAGACCTCCAGAAAAGCCCCTGGTGTCACAAGCCATTTGGACAATAATGCTTTGTGGTTTCTGTGGTTGCTTCTGTATAATCGGGCTCTAAACATCCGTCTCAGCTGAGGCTCATAGAGTCTCTAGCCTGAGTGTACACTTCACTGAGCAAGAAACACAGTCGACAGAGTTGTTCAGGAAGAGGTGAGGAGGCTGTGTTCTGTAAATAGTGCTGCTGGAAGCATCCCAACCCAACACAGATCCGTTGGAAAAAAACTCAGGTGGAGCTGAGGGAAAACTTGTCTAAAACCTCAACACTGTCAAGTTTACTTGTGTGCATTTATATGTTTTCTTTGGGAACTCCTCAGCTCCAGAGAATGGGATAATGTGGATCGCTCAGTCAGAAGTCGGCTACAAAACCGCAGTGAAGATGGTGAATTCTGGTGAGTTTATTCAACTCTTAGACCTGGTCATGGTTTCAAATCATATTTCCATAAGTATAAACTGATAAAGAAGAAACTAACTTCCTTTTTTTATAGTGGTCATATGTGTGTGTGATTTATGTCCATTTTACTTGTGTCAGATTATGTTTTTTTTTTTTTTTTTAGAACATCAGTGTCATTTTTCATTTGCACCCAAACAAGATTCCACTTTTGGACTCTGTGATGGAAAATTGTTACACTGAAATCACTCAGTTATTTCCATCTCCCAGGATGTCCTTCAGTGACTTCCTGCGTGAGTTCAGTCGTCTGGAGATCTGCAACCTGACGGCAGATGCCTTGCAGCACAACCAGATGAAGAAATGGAGCTCTTCGCTGTTTCAGGGGGAGTGGAGGAGGGGCAGCACTGCCGGAGGCTGCCGCAACTATCCAGGTATAAATACTGGAAGTGGAGAAATGAGATAAAAGTTAAAGTGTAAGTTAGCAGAGTGGGAGCCTGAGGGTATGAAGGAAGGAGATGAAGAATCTAATATAATTTTCTTTGTACATTCATTGGGAAGAAAAGGTTCAGCAGCTCATCAGGCCCTTTTCAGAAACTGGTGCAGTTGCATTTAGTTTAAAGTACAATATTTGTACGTAAGATTCTCATGTCCTTATGTTCAAATGTTAGAAACATTCTGGTGCAGAGTGATGGAGGGAGGATTGGGATGCTTTTCGTGAAGGAATGTGAACCAGTGACTCATATTTAAACAATGAGCGATGAAACAATGCTCTGTTTTCTGAATAAATATGGTAAATGCCCCATCATGACATGGAGGGGATTTTTGCCTGATTTTTTTTTTTTTAGTTTGCAAGAGGGAAATCAACTTTTTTTTCATTTCTACTGAGAAAAGAATGATTGTAAAAATATATTTCTAGAATTTCTAAAGGCTGAATTACTGTATTTCTAAATGAGATGTGGCATTTTGATGTTTTACTCTTGTTCACCTTTAAAACAAAGGCATCATTTAGAATTTATAGAGACAGGCTTATTACTGAATACCGCATTATGGCTGGAAAATAAGAGGAAGCTGATGTTTTCGCTTTTTGTCTGCAGCAACCTTTTGGCTCAATCCTCAGTTTAAGATCCTACTGCAGCACCCAGACACCCCCGGCCAATCAGACTGCAGCTTTTTGGTCGCCCTGATGCAAAAAGACCGCAGGAAGAAGCGGCGAGAGGGCAAAGACATGGAGACCATCGGGTTTGCTTTGTACGAGGTTAGAAACATTCTTGCAAACTCAGCTTGTAAAACATATCTTGTGTTGCTGTTTGTAGTTGTTTGGAAATATCTATTTTTAGATTATTTTCCATTTTTTCATGTTAGTTTTCATATAATTGATGATTCTCATCTCCTGTCATTTTTGTAGATCCCAGATCAGGTAAGAGACTTTTTTAAAAACTTTTAAATTGTTTGAAAGTAGTGTCAGGCTCTGCGTATTTGCATGTATATATATTTATTTTTTTATCATAAATGCAACTGGTAGAAGATTTTCTAAATGTGTGCTAACTCTTAACTCCCGTCACAGTTTGCGGGGAAGTCAGGGGTCCACCTGAAGCGAGACTTTTTCCTCACTAACGCCTCCAGCGCTCGTTCTGAACTTTTCATCAACCTGAGGGAAGTCAGCTCGCGGCTGCGACTTCCAGCTGGGGAATACATCGTCGTCCCCTCCACCTTTGAGCCCCACAAAGAGGCCGATTTTGTCCTGAGAGTTTTCTCTGAGAAGCCTGCAAACTCAGAGTGAGTGTAGATGAAAGGGGGCAAGGGGAGTTTGAGAAAGTAGCTTTTGCCATGACTGTTATGGTTTGAAGAGACAGTTTTAATTTAAATTTTTGTGCAGTTGTTGATTAAAACTGAGTTATTACTTTTACTATTTCTAAAATATCGTAATAGTTTTTGGTGTCCTTTCACAAAAGTGGCAAAGGATACCAAAAAGTTAATTGGAATTGATTATTATTAAAGTAAAACATTGTGGGGTGTTGTTGGTGAGTAAAATTAGTTGTTAAAGATGGATGAGTGAGCATAGTGAGTGCATGTTGTGTTCAACATAAACATGAGGCAAATAAAAACCAAAAGAAGCCAAATTCTTCAGGAAGAGAGCAGAGAGCGAGCCGCATGAGATACTGGAGCCGATTTGTACAAAGCTCTCTGGCTCCAAATCTGGGTAGATGAGGCAATTAACCAATCACAGTTCATGTAACATCTCACACAGAGACACTATTACCCTTACCCCACAAAAGTCACGGTTCATGACTTATATGTACACACATTTTCAATAAGTAAAGAAATGCCACAATTTAAATGAAAAAACAAAGAAAAACTAAATAGTGTTCAATAAATCAAGTTTTAAAAAAAACTAAATTAAAAAGAAAATCCTGAAAGGTTTGTAAAAAATTTTCAGATATTTGCATGAAGTGTATAATGCATCCCTCCTTAAGGCCACACTACCCTGCAATGGTCCCACAGAACAAAAAAATGACAATATGAAATGCAAATTTTTATTTCTGTTTCAGAAAACTTAAAACACACAAAAAAAAGTGTAAAAAACATAACGCAGATAAAAGACAGCTACTGTATTTGCCTTTCAGAAAACACCACATATGAGAAAATGCAACAAAACATAACATAAACATCTACAGAAATGAAAATACAAACTTTAATTAAGTGAATTTTTTTTATATATATTTATATATATATATGTTTATTAGTTTTCAAAAAATAATATAAGAACACAAAACAAACAGGCAAACAAACATATAAGTGACATTTTTGAAAACACACTTCTAAAAACAAATCTGTTTTAAAAAATATTTGAATTTTGTTCTGTTGTTGTGCCTTGATTTTTGTTTTTGTCGGTGTCTCTTGGCCACTGTAGAAACAAGTGTAGCTTTTAGAGTATCAAAAACTAGTAGCTTTTTTTTCAGAAAATTTTACTTTTTTCTCTTTCTCTTCAGGGAGCTTGACGATGACGTTATAGCCGAGCTTCCAGTAGAGGTAGGAAGAAGGGACAACTTTTTAGCAATGGACTGCTTATATTTTGTGTAGAGTAAAATCAGGCTGAACGGGTTCTTTGTGTTCAGAATCCTATAGATGAGAGTCAGATCGATGCAGGCTTCAAAAATCTCTTCAGACAGCTGGCTGGACCGGCAAGTACACTCTAACTCTTACAGGAGGGGACAGGTTGCTCTGGAGGGGTAAATGATATTAGATTGAGCTGACCTATGTTTTTGCCGACAGGATATGGAGATCAGTGTCACAGAGCTGCAAACCATAATGAACAGGATCATCAGCAAACGTTGGTAGCAGGAGAAACCAGTCCAGTTTTTTTTAGTGAAACTCTAATTGTATATTCTAGTAATAACACTGTAAACATAATGCTATGCATGTGCTTTCTCATGTAAACAGATAAAGACCTGAAGACTGATGGCTTCACCAAAGAAGCTTGTCGCAGTATGATAAACCTCATGGATGTATCCTTGAAATGGAGTTGCTCAGCTTTGTTTTGGGACATGTGTGTAGGATTCTGTATGATTTAGCTGCCTAGATCCTTCTTCTCTTCCCCCCTTTATTTCCTCTTGTGATAATGAAAACTAAAGATTGTGTGTCAAAAACATCATCCGCCAAATTTCCCTGAACTTCCTCGCTCAGACGGATGGCAGTGGGAAGCTGGGCCTGACAGAGTTCCATGTACTCTGGGAAAAGATTAAACGATATCTGGTGAGATTCAACTCTGATGGGTCATGCAAAGTCAATGCTAATGTCTCTGCTCAAAGGGACTTGGCTTAAGAGGAAAAAATTAAGGGTTTTTCTACCAAAGCTCTTTTCTTCCATGCATTTAGGTGTAGAATATGAATAGGCACTGTCAAACTTCGCTTAAGGGGGAATAAAGGACTATTTTGTGGCCACTAAGTAGCTACTTAATTTGCAGAGACTATATGCTACTTATAACTGGAGGTTCTGTCCCTTCCAGAGCCAGTTACTTGACCACTGATAAGTTGCTGCTGGTAACTAAGCGGTGCCAAATAAAACAGTGAATACATAGTCATTAGTCAATATTACAATGTGTGTCATGCAGCCAACCACTGGATTATCTGTTGCCTGACTTCACCTTTAGCATGGTGAGGCTAATGACTAGCACTCAAAGCCAATCAACCCACTTGATTAGAGACTTTTTCACTATTAGCATTTCTAGCCTAGCAGCTAGCATGCCGAGGATGATAATATATACTAATGTCTTTAGTAGGATGACAGTTTATCAATTTAGCTTCATCTTGGTGGGAGGAAGCTAATTGGATTAGTTGGCAACCCACCGAATAGACAATTTATTAGGTTGTCCACTAATCCAGTTAGCTGACTCCTAGCAAGTAGAAGCCAACTTGATTAGCAGCTAATTTGTTTTTTGTTTTTTTTTTCTTTTGAATTCAAAAGGAATTTTTTTAAAGGCAATTAGACCGCAAAGTGTTTGTTTTAATTTTGTCCCCTGGCCGGTGCACTCTTGACTGATTTCTGATCTCTTCTCAATTTTCTGTTTGCCTTCTGTTTTGTTCTGCTGGATCCGTGGCTTTGTGCCTTGCCAGACTATATTCAGGCAATTTGACTTGGACAAATCGGGCACCATGAGCTCTTACGAGATGAGGATGGCTCTTGAATCTGCAGGTACTGTCCTTCATTCTTCATTTTAATACGAGAGAAAAGAGAGAAACACTTGGCATTTTCAGTTCTGCACATACAGAAAGTGATTCTGCTGGGTTTTAATTTGGAAAGCTTTTCTTTTCCACTTAATCACTCTTGATTGTTTTCCCTCCATCAGGTTTCAAGCTGACCAACCACCTTTTCCAGTTGATCATCCTGCGGTACACAGAGGAAGACATGGCTGTCGACTTTGACAACTTTGTCACTTGTCTGGTCAGACTGGAGACCATGTTCAGTAAGTCCTGAAATTGCCATACAAAATGAATCCAAAAATTAGCAACTTGTTACCAAGTTATTTTGCCGCTAAGAGGGCAGTCTAGACTTGTCTGTACCATTTGTAACATATCATAGGTAACATACAGTTCATGATGTTTAATTTAACCCTCAACTCAACTGAAATTATAATACTTGCAAGTAAAGCAATTCTTCTAATGTTTCTTTCTACAGAAACCTTTAAGACCATGGACACAGATGCAGATGGTCAAATATCCCTTAATTTCTTTCAGGTATGATAAGCATACAGACTCACCTGTACAGAATCACATTTATGCTGACAGATGTTTACAGACAGTTTTTGTGTTGTATACCTGTGATCTAATCAGTTTTCCTGTATTCTCTTTGTTCAACAGTGGATTACTCTGACCATGTTTGCCTAGAGATGAGTGGACATCATGCTGCAGCTCCAGGCCCAGTCTCTGCTGTTTCAGAAGTGCCTTTTCTCCACCTGTTTCTCAATGCTGCTTGCTGCTGAAGCTCTGAGAAAAAAAAGAAAATGAAGCAAAACCAAACAGTACAATTATCATTCCAGTGCCTGCATTGGAAACTGTGCCAATCAATCTTTTATTTGCCACCTGTTTTGCCAAGTAAAAACAAGCTCACTTCTTGTAGCCTGGCAGTTCACGCTCTGCCTAACGTAGCTTTCTTTTAGGGCTACTGGCCAGTTTTTACCGATACAAATATTACTCACAGCAAAACAGCAGAAGTACACTTATTGGTGCTACTAAATGTAGCGACGTGTTATCCTGTTGCCTGAAAATGAGCAAGTTAGCCTCCAATTTATAAAGAGGTTTTTTTAAGTAGCTACAATTCTTAATCAAATGAAAGATAAGCATATTGCCATGAGACAAGAGAAGGTCGACCTGATGCCAAAAATAATTGATTATTGATTTAACTGGTAAAATAATTTTGACAAAACCGTGTTTATTAATGTGTTAAATGCACAAAGACTGGGGATTTTATATTTTTCTTTAGTAGGATATACAAGGGTTGTCGGTGCTTACACCATATTATTTTTTAAAGAATGTACCAGGTGGGCCACTCAAGTCTTTTCTCTCTATCAACACCTCTTCCAACTACATATTGACAGTTTTCACTAATGTTTGGTGTAAAGTTAAAGGGTAAAAAAGCCAAAACAAACACACTACTGTGTCTTTTCTAAACTCTTTTCCTTGATTTTCCTTGATGGAAACCTCTTAAAGTTGAATCAGACTGTTCTGCTCTGTGACTCAACCTGCTGTTGTAATGTTGGTCTTCTGTGCTGAAACATTTTCCCATCAAAAATATTTGCATCAAAAAGGATCTTAACATGGCTTCATTTTCCTTTCATGAAGGATAGAACAGAAAATTAAGTTTCCACTTGATCACATTGTAAATTCTTCATGCTGCAGAAGCAAAATCACACAAACCTGTCATACTGCCAAAATATTCAAGGTTCGGACTATCTGTTCACAATTTTTTTTTAACTTTAGCTCAATGTCTTTTCTTGAATTTGACATTTGATTTGATACGTTGTTTGTTGTGATACAAGTCTTGTTTGAATGTTACTGAAGTTTGATCTTTAGTATCTTATAGTTTACCACACGGAGTGCTATCAGTATGAGATCTAACACAACCATTATAATCACCTCTTTATTCCCTGCAAGTATTTTTGAGACATCTTAAAGAAATCTGAGCATATTAATATTTGTTGATGCTGTATATCAGGACTCTGTAATCAGTGATAATACAATAATAATTGCGCTGGAGGTTAGCATCTACACACCATAAGAAGTTATATGGCAGCTGGATCCAATCTGAGATAATCAATTATTTGTACTTGAGGACAATCAGATGTTCTTCAGAGTATTGTTTGAAAATAGCATTTTAGTCCATGTTATGAACATTTTACGATGAGGATTTGCAAGAATAGATTTACTTATTTCCATGCAAAGAAACACGTTTTTTTTCTACATACTGTACATTGCTGGAGTGGTCACTTCCTGACTGTTTAAACTCATGTTTCTTTTAGGCCCCCTCTTTCAGAGAACTTGCGTCAGGTGGGCAAAATGTAAACATATCACAGGGTGACATAAGGGTAGATAAGAAAAGCTTTCAGTGCCAACGAGATCTTTGAGGCAGTTCAGGAGCGGCGCGGTCTATGAGAGAGACTGATTTGATTTGGACTTTGGGCTTTGGAACTTTCCATCCCATTTCCATGCTCAAAATGCTATATACTGTAACACACAAAGGGTTAGGAGGGGGTGGGCTATTAATCAATCAATAATCTTCCTATCAAATGGTATTCAGCATACAGTATATGAATGTGCATTTAGATATATTGCAAGGGTTTGTAGCAGCGCTGCCCAACTGGCACTTTTTATTTACAACTTGTGCCAAAATGTTTGCGCCCACCATCAGCATTAGGTAGGGGCCCACTTATGAAACTTTACTGGGGGCCTGCAGTTTTATGCAGAGACAATGTTGCACTGTATCATAGTGAATGTCTTGACTTCTATATATTCAATCCTGTTCAATTTTAATACATACCTGCTCGTTATTATGCATGGCATGTTTAGACTGTTCTGCAACATATTGGAAAATGATACCTTTTACCTTCTGTGTGACGGCTGGGGCTGGATTTTGTCTGAAAATGGGATGTGTCAACTTTGTTTAATCTTCCAAAGGGAACAAGATGTCAATGTTTAAAGGTGAAGGTAAAGTTATGCAAGATGGATGGATGTGCTGTTCTTTTTAGCCAGTTAGTAATTTTTTTGTTCTTTGTAAATTTTGAGATTTGCAACACTTTTTATGAGAAAATAACTGCCAAACCAATAAATTTGCATCATGCTCTGTCTTCAATGTTTGCAGTGTAATGCTTATGTAACATTGTGTAATGTTTACAGGGGTAATATCCTGGGTCCCTTTGAACCCACTCATTATGCAACAACACACTGATCAACAGTGGAGCTTCCACTGTAAATCATCCATACACACTTGGAAAATAAACATTGGAGAGATTTATTTGAGTTTCTGAGTTTTGTCAGTTTCCTGTGCATTTTTTAAGTATCTTTAAATAAGGGCTGCGAACAGTGTTTTGTTTTATGCTTCTGAATAAATAATTTAAAGTGAGTAGTACTGTGAATAAGGCAGCCACCAATCACCCAAATAACCACACAAACTAAATATAGTAATAAATAGCACTTTAGTAACAAGTCATATTAAAAAAACAACAAGCAGTAAATGCCTACAAATGTACACATCTGAAACAACATAGTAATATTAAGATCTTTACAACAGATTTATGATAATTGTTAAGTTAAATTGCAGACATTTTTTACAAGATGATCATATAAGTTAGAACAAATACGCCTTATCTCAACCAATACAAAAAAACTGAGAAGTGCTCTTTTTTTGTTGTTTTCTTTTCTGGAGCCACCCATTAGAGGAATGTACGTCTTAAAAGGCTCAAAGAAATGCACATGAGGGTATTATTGAATTCTATTTACAACATATCTTAGGGTCAAAAACTGTAAAGTATGGGATTTTCTTTGGCATGACAGCAGTAAGAGTAAACCATCTTAAGTCTTTCAGTCAAAATGTGGGATAGCTTCTGGAGCAGACTTTTTAGGCGTAGTTGTTGTTGTGCTCTATCTTGGTCACCATGGTGGAAACCAGCCGTTCCAGTTGCTCGGCTCGCTGCTTGCCCGTCTGGAGAACCTCCTCGTGATTGGCCTTCTCTTCGCTTTCATAGTCCGTCACCGCCTGGTTGGTGATCAACGAGAGGGCGAAGACACGCATGCCGCAGTGACGGGCTACGAGTACCTCGTGGACCGTGCTCATGCCTAAATAAGGAAGAAGGCATTCAAATTACTCAAGGTATTGACCATATATACAAATCTGTTATGTTTATTTTCACTTCTTGATTTTATGCTGCTCTTTTTTTCTCTCTTTGCACATAGTTATTTGAAAATGTTTAGATTTCCCCAGCACATTTTTCAGGTCTTTTAAAATAAAAAGAGGTGAATAAATCCTCTGTGCCAAACAGAATGCCACAGTTCTCATGTGCCATTCCTTAATGACATTTTAGAAAGTGAAATCACATTTTACAAGGCATTTTGATACTGTATCTTTTTATAGCTTTCCTATCCTTCCTCTGCTTTATAGGCATCAGTTCTTTGATTAGCTTCATTCCAGATAATCAGAAGCCCGTGACAACTGAGTGTTACCACAAGGTTGGAAGATATAGAAATTACTCAGGTCTGAAATTATTGTCACCTGATGACTCCTACTGAGCACTCAATGTATCTTAAAAGTCTTAAACCCAGTTCCAATCCCCCATCTTGGCCCTCGGTCTTATCTTTTGGGGATTGAGAACTAGTTGTCATCTAGGAATCCAAATTCCCGTCTACTGCCCCTGAAAAAGGAAAACCACTATTCCTTGATATCCTCATCCCTGCTAAATAGTGGTTTGGAATTTTGCCTTAATGTGTCAGGTCAATGACACCCTGACTATTTTTGCTCAGAGTCTCTTAAAAAAGGAAAAGGTACCCCAGATTTTTGCATATGCTAAATTCACAACTACTGTCCCTTGGAATCCTCAAGTCTGTAAAAATGACTCACCAACAGCATCAGCGCCCAGTTTGTGCAACATACGGCACTCTGCGATCGTCTCAAATGATGGCCCGCCCAGCACACAGTAGACACCCTCCCTCAAAAAGTCTCCATAGCCAAGTTCCTGTCCCACATCCATGGCCAGCTGCTGCAGCTCTCTGTCATATGCATCGGACATACAGGGGAAGCGCACGCCGAACCTGTAAGGAGAGCGAGTGGACGTTCGAGTCAAGGTAAAGGGTAGACGAAGTCTCAACCTTGCACTGCTTCATATAGGCAAAACAAGTTTGGCAATGAAATAAAGGCGACTAAAAATGAAGCAATAACTGCCCCATAACTTCCCCAAAAACCATCTTATATATGATCATCTTAAACTGATAATTTAAGATTAAGACCTACCGCTCATCGTTGGGTCCAGCCAGAGGATTGTTGCCAGCGAAACCGGGCATATTGAGGTGGTCTTTGATGATCATAATGTCCCCCACCTTAAAATCTTGGTTCAGGCCTCCGGCTGCATTGGTCAAGATCACAGACTCTACGCCAAGTAGCTTAAAGATGCGCATAGGCAGTGTGATCTGGAAAACATACACACACTTTGGTTTGAATGTCGCTTTAACAGCATAAAAGGATTTGCAGTGTCAAAAGATTTCGTGGAGAAATTTACAGCAGGACGCACTCACCTTCTGGATTGGATAGCCCTCATAGAGGTGGAAGCGCCCCTGCATGCAAACACATGGCCTCCCCTTCAAGGTACCAAACACCAGCCGTCCTGCGTGTCCGTGCACTGAGGGAAACCATAACCAGTCAGTAAATATAAACAATGCATGGCGGACAGTCATCACATTTGATGTCTGTTATATCACTCACCAGTGACCTGTGGAAAGTTGGGGATGTCCTCGTAGTTAAAGGCCACCTGGTCCTTTAACATGTCAGCCAGCCCTCCAAGACCTGAGCCACACACAATGCCCACAGTGGGTCGCACGTCTGTCTGGGCCAGCAGCCAATCAGCAGTGGCCTTGCAGTCCTCATAGCTGTAGCTGATGGCATTGAAAAGAACAAAAAAAAAAAGCAGAGGTTATTCTGACATCTGTCAATGTCCACCACAAATGAACACAAACTCCATCTGCCTCGTCATTCATGAAGCAGCATGTGAGTATACTATTTATCTACGATCACATTACAGATATGTGTTTCTTCTGGGCAGCAGATCTCACCAGACAACTTCTATTTATAAATACAGAAAGTGACTTTTGAGGACACACTCCCACAGAATCACAAAGAGTCACTTGGTCCTACTTTCATTTATTGCTGACATTTGACTGATGTCAAATGTCAGCAGACAAGATACTATTTAAGACAAGATACTATTTAAAAAAAAAAGCAAAATTAATCCCTTTGAGACGGGTTAAAGAACACATTAATAAAGCAAATACATAAATAACCCATTTCGACCAACACTCCAAGAAAAGCTTTAAATGACACTTCAACTTCCTTAATAAAGTGAATGAATGAGTTTTTCATATGGTCGCCGCTACCCACAGCGCGTGCGCGTTTATTCTTTGCCCCCACCGACCCACACATTCCAGTATATTTTTTGCCCACCGTCTGATACTGAAGGGGCCATGTGTTCAGCAGCATGGGAACAGAAAAGCTACAAGAAGTTTCTATTCAAAAGTGCACTCACCCCTTGTTTGCCTCTGGAAACATTGCGTATTGTTAGATTTCAATTTGAGGAAAATGTGCGCAAAAGTTCCAAATGGGAAAAAATAAGTATAACGTTGAAATAAAGCCCAGATGTTACACGATTTTAACTGTTAAAGATAAGCAATAAGGAAAAAATGTGAAAAAAAATGTTTTTTTCTTCTTCAGAGCTTTTTCTTCAGTCTTGTGGTCCTTTCGGTGGTGTCGCGGTCTTCTCCCAGGAGTCTGTGAAGGAGGCTGATTCGCCGGGTTTATTATAGGCCTGACACCCCCGCTCCTCCCCCCACTCCACATGACGCCCGAAGAGCAGACAGCGTCATTGGCTCAGTAGACACACCTTCAAAACTACGGTTTAAAAAAAGAAAAGAGAAATAAAAATAAATTGAAGATCGACAGT
>JAPMNP010657073.1:0-10318 GCA_029874935.1 Atherina boyeri | reverse complement strand
AAAATGTTGAAGGAAATGAGAAATGGCAGCAATAAAACTGTATAAACAGCATACCAAGACCTTTTAACATTTTATTTTTATTTTTCATTTTAGAAAAAAACACCTTCCCACTTATTGGAAAATGTTTTTACCTGAGCTTTTTAAATCTGTATTTAACACAATATATGGGCTCAATATCAGGCCATAAACATTTCACAGCTTTAAATGAATGTTTGCAACAAAAAAAAAAAAATCACAGTTTGCAATCATAAATCAAAGCTTTGCCACCCTGCAAAAAACATCTGCCTGCAAAATTTAAGTTTGCTAATGTGTAAAAAGGATTTACATGGTTGCAGAAGTTTGCATTTGTGAAGTTCTTTAGCGAACTTCCTGTTTACAGATGCAAAGCAAAAACCTGCATACAAAACTCTAAAGTTGCGGTTGCAAATTGTGTTCCTGTCTTTATACCTCTGCCTGATTGGATGGTGACAAATCAAACCGTCCAGAGAGCAGACGGTTTCCAGGCCTGCCGCACTGCTCCAGACTCTTAAGGTGAAGTAGAGTTTCAACATGGATGAAAGCAAGAGCTCGTCTGTGACTTAAGAGGGTTACAATTTATTATATTGTTGTAATTAGAGTTCACATTAAAGGCAAGTTGTCCTTGTTTACTTCTAAGTAAGGAATTACAGCATACATTTCTATGAAGGGCAGCTTTTTCCTCACTGGCAGGTTCACTAGTTTCTACCTGAC
Organism: Atherina boyeri; assembly: GCA_029874935.1. Classification (NCBI taxonomy): domain Eukaryota; kingdom Metazoa; phylum Chordata; class Actinopteri; order Atheriniformes; family Atherinidae; genus Atherina; species Atherina boyeri. Next base: position 9,589 of record JAPMNP010657073.1, on the reverse strand, counting down.
TCCTCCCACCTGAAGCTGCTTTCAGATATATAATCAATGTGTCAGATATGGTTTGTCATAGTTTGTCATAGTAACACTATTAGTTAGCATGTCATACAGTAGGTTTTTTAATACAGGCATAGCAAATAAACAAGGAAAGTACATACAAACACCAGTCCATTCAAGTAAAGTTTGAGAAAATAGGGCCATTTACTGTTTCTTTAGTCTTTTATGGTTTTGATAGCTAAATTTCTGTGGAGCTTGATTATTGATGGTTGTATCAACATTTTTGTCATCCTTGAAGAACACAGAACATTGAATGTTCTCCTCAAACAGAGTTTTCCATTTGCAGACATGTGATTGGCTGAGTCAATTAGCTGCATGCCATTGGCTATCATAATAGGCTTTTAAAGGTACTTTAAACTGGATGACTGTTGCAAGCATAATTAATCTATTAATTCTTTTCATATAGACCACAAATAAAAAGCCATTTATTTGGTTTGATTCCAGTTTCAAAAATATAGCAAATCACTTATAAATGCACATATTCAGTCCATGGAAAAATGGGTATTATTTGAATTAATAGGGCATAAATCCAACCATGTCTAAGGCTTGATGCACTGTGCAGTCTTCTTCTGGAGAACCACTTCAAAAGTTATGATACTTCATTTGATTTTTTTCATAGTATAGATAGTAAGATTTACCTACTTTTTACTTACTTTTCTGAAATGACTTTGCGACACTGCAGTAAATCTCAAAATCCAAATTCACTCTTCAGTGAAGATGCTTATATTGAAATCACAGTGACAGGTCATCTTTGGTATAGACTAGAATGTTTCTTCAGATTTCCTTATAGAGTGTATTCTGAAACTCTTTTTTTTTTTGGATCTTGCACATCAGTACCAGCATCATGTTAACTTAATTGACCTGCTGGTCAATTAATATATGTATTATATTTCTGATACTGTTAGGTATTCATCCCTTGGTATAGTTGATTGCAATACAGTGGCACTGGAGGTCTCTGCACCTCTTTCACAGGACTATGTACTGTAGGACTCTAACCACTAGCAATAATTTTCCAACAACCTTTTGCCCAGGTGTCTATTGTAAAGTGGGATACCCACTTTGGCGCTAAACATACACATTAAATAATGAGATTGTCTCTAAAAAGTCTTTTCACACAACCGTTCTAAAACACAGAACTTTTCTGACAGTGGCAAACATCAGACAGCATCAGACAGCTGGACTACAAAAAAAAAAGAAAAAAGACTGCTCCCGAAGCTTTATCACTGCCATTTAAGTGGACTCCAGTTTTTCTGTAGAGTTCATGTATGGCTGTTTCTGTGCCACAACTTTGCGATGGCAGCTTAGCACTGAAAGTGGTAACAAATTCAATTATTATCTTCCATCTTTCATAATTGGAGGGCAAAGTGGAAAGCACTCAATGCTTGGCTGATGATTAGTTTGGCTAGCTCTGCTTCATGGGGTTGCAGAGATTAGGTCAGAATGAAAAGGGCTAACGTGGTGCCTTTAATAATTTGTATCATGTTGGTTCTTTTCCTTTCTGTTGGTAAATATCTTTCTGTGGTATATTACCCAACATATCACCCTTCTTTTTGGAGTTTTATTGTAGTTAAGCATTAGAAATTGACTTATTCGTAACTAAAACATACTTGTTTCATCAAGGCTAGTAAGTTACAGACAGAAGCCTAAATATGTGAAGGCTGCTAAGTTTCACTTATGTTCTGTCACGGTATCATTAAGTGTTCACACTTTTATACATCTTAGAATCGATATGTTTCCACACATCGGTTGTATTTGCTGCAATGTTATAGTTATTGAGAGCTGTTTTCTGTTGGTAGTAGTGCCTCTGTCCTCTCCACTTAAGTGCATGGAAATTTTGTCTTCATGGCCGAGTTTAAATAGCACATTAAGGAATGTTCCAGAGGATTTTGTTCCCGGCCAGTAAACATATCTGAATGGGGAAGTCTACACTGTACAGTATATTACTTGATTATTAAATCAGTCGTAAAAAATGGCTGCTGAAACAAAAGCATCATTACAAAAGGCTTTCCACTTGTAAAGCAATGCCACGGCAACATCTGCGCTGGCAGATAGTCATGGCTGCCAATAATATTTATGCAACACATTCATATCTTCGCTGCATATTGTTCTAAAACCAACAACATGAAAAGCTGATGAAGCTGCTGTCATGAAAAAGTCCTCCACAGTTTGCCACACTGACATTGCTGCCAACTGTGCTTCCTTTCCTCCATTGTTTCTGAGGGAGCGTCTCCAGTTTAATCAAACACTGCCTCTTGGTTGGGGATTTTTAAAGCTCTTGTCACAGAGTGATGTTAGCATGAATTTTATTTCGACTCACATATGTCCCGCTGAGGCAGCAAATCTTGGCTGCTTTGATGGATTTTCCTCCTCACTTTGGGATGTGCAATCCGCTAACACTTGTAAGACAAGCCTCAATACATGCCCTCTAAATATAGCTAATGCCAGAGCTAAAACACTCAGCGGAAATGCATTATCGACATTGGAAAAGTAGTCTGATTGTCAAATTGTGTACTGTAGGTATCAAAATAACTCCCCGACACATTAGCTCTAAGGATCAGACACTACTTTTAAGTGGCAGACCAGTCCGTTTCCAATCATGGCTGGTATTTATGACTGAATGCTATAAATAAGATTATCATGTTAAAGTTCATGTCACATTCTCATGAAAGAGTAATGTAGGTATTGTCCGGCAAAATACCATGGCCAAATATATGTTGTCTGTTTTCATCTGTTCATTTAGTTTACATGTTTCACATCTCATACAATATTATGACGCATTTGTTTCCATTTAATTATTTTAAGACATTTAATAACAGATAACACATCTACACAATATTAAGCTGCCAAATATGAAATTAGAGTTAGTCACATTTTTTCATATTGCTGACAGCAGATCAGTTTTAATGTTAGAGTCAATGTTGACTGAGCTCTGGCTACGATCAGAAATAACTGGGCAATTCACTGCAGGCAAGTTTAACAACACATACATAGGCATCAATAGGATTAAAACCTTGTAATACGCTTTAATTCATTTAAATTCTAACACACTTGCACCTTTTCCAAAAATCTAAATTTAAATCTGTCTTTATGTAAAAATTAAATCCAAAAAAAGTTTACAAAATAAACAAACTCAATTTTGTTGATATATTTTTAAGTCAAGTGAGGATGGATGTGTAACATCAACATTATTGGAGGCTTTTACTTATTCACAGTATCCTGTGTGCACACAAGTCATTAAAAGCAGTGAAGTCCTGCTGTAAATCTACTTTCATAGTTGCTATAATCCTCAGCAGACACACAATTTACCTGCACTGCAAACTGAAACGGCTTTTATTAATGCACAACTCAATCAAAAGTTGCTTAAATTAGCGTTTAGAAGAAAAAAGACCTGGATTTCATACCCTAATGATTCTCCTGCATGAATCCCAACAGTCAAAGCTGTGTATAATGGCCTTTTTAGTCATCGTGGTGTCTTTCACGAAAAAGCAGAGGTTTGTTAGACAAAAGATTTAATGTCAGAGCATTTGGCTGTTGAAACAGAGGTCAGTTTTCTTATTGTAAGAAGATAATCAATAATTTGAATCCTGTTAAACTGTTTTTGAAGAGGCAACATTAAAAAGCTCACAACTGACTAAAAACACACTAAATCAATAGAGTTGTGTTCAAATTTGAGTCGAGATTTACATAAAAAGGAGAAAAATTCCGTATAGAGTAATGTGTATTAAATATCAGATATTTAACATGGAATATAGCAAGAAAGTGCTGAATTAAACCAGAGACTGGCTCAGTGAAACCTAATTTAATAAGCTATGCAGGTTTGTTTTTTTTGGTCCGTAGCTGTTTTTATTGGAAGCCTGCTCTGCCAAGACAGATTTAAAGTGATCAATGGCCTGAATTTGCATGTGTCAAGTTAATTGTGGTGTAAAACCATGTAGATTTGCTTTATGTCCACAAGCATAATAACTAATTTCACTGTAGCAGTTTTAACTCTTGAGATATGCCTTCATAAATGCTGGTGTGCATAAAACCATAATAACAAAGTTCACTTATAAGCTTAAGTATAACTCTACCTTTAAATACTTCATGTGTATTTGAGATTTATTTTAGAGTTTTGCTCAAGAATAAAGAGAAACAAACAAAAATAAATCTGAACATCGAGTTACATGCATACACGGTTAAGTGCAGTAAATATGCATATAAATATTGTCCAGTAGCCTGATTCAATGCCATAATAAGCCAAAATGCTAGCCTGGCTAACGCCAGACCATGTCAGGAGACACAGCTCATGAGACGTGGTCTGGGAACTACATGTTCATTTTCTCTAATTTGAGCCGTGGTTTACGAATGCCCAGAGCCTTTTATTGGGCGCTACGAATGTCTATCAAATGCGCCCGTGCATAGCTCATGGCCAATCATCTAATCGGGCGATTAATGGCGAGTAATAATATTATAATCAATATACAGTATACAGTCTATGTGGCGAGACAACCATAACGACTGGGGTCTCGCTAAGCCCCATTGCCTTAGCCACTAACGGGGCTAGTTGATATATGAGGCTTTTGCCAAAACCCGTTGGTAGCAGGGCAAAAACATCCTTCTTGGTTATAAAATGGTTTAAAGACAAAGGTTGCTCTTTTTTCAAAATAAATTTTTGTTCTAAATTACTTAGACCACTATCTAAGGCTGCATCGAAAGATAACTTTGCGTCTGCTGTAGAAGACGTCATCGTCTGGCTGCTCCCAACCCGTCCTGTGATTGGTTCCCTATCTGATGGGAAATTTGGTCCATGGAATCCATGCTACATTCGCAGCTTGAAAAAAATTGCGCTGTGTTTAAGGTTTTATGGGAATACCCAGGCTAGCAGAATGCTGTGATATATTTAGAATGCCTGCAGTGATTTAGCTGAAATACAACTAACCTATATAGCAATTCCCGAAGAACTGTGTATGACTCCATACTGCAAACTTCTTTGCAAATTTTGTGAGGTTTATGTCTTCATGAGGAAGTTTGAAATTGTCTTTAATGAACAGAAGTATGTTTCAGGCCAAAAAGTTCAAACTTTCCTCATGTTTAAGATAAGATACTTTAGGTCCGTCCTGTTTTAAATCCCTTAGATTTTAATCACTGAATGAGGAAAACATTTAAACTGATCTCTTGCTTACTGAATTAAGCAGTGGATCCTTCGCTTGTTCTAGCTCTTTCCCTGCCATCTCTGTGACGCTACATGACGACAAAATCCCCACCATCAGTCCATATTTTTTTTCCTCTCCTGATTTTTTTCATTGGAGATGTATTTTTGTGTAAATCCAACAGCGGGTTCAACTTTCTTGAACCCAGACGGGGACTCTGGGACGGAGGCAGACAGCGAGCCTCAGCTGGCCTTTTACACCGACCCAAACCGCAGTCGGCGCCGGAGTCGAGGTATGAGAAATGGTAACGCCAACAGCGCGTGGGGCTCCGGGGGTAAGAAGGACTCATACACTTACAAACAATTTATCCCGCCGATGGTATTACCATTACCTCGACGCATGACAAGTAGTTTGATGGTTCTGGAGTTGTGTATGCTCATGATTTTAACTCCTACAGGACACACACAGTTTGTATGTACTGTATGTAAAAAAAAAAAAATAAATGAAAAAAAATATATATATATATATCTATATATAGATATGTTTATGTGTATTGGTGTTTGTAGTTTTTGTGAGCATGTAAAGCTGATCTCAGTGCATCTACATACAATCTTTTTGAGTAAAATCAAACAAGTGGATGAGATCAGAACTTTCCAGAGGAAGCACGTAAATATTTGTTGCATCTTTGGATATGAATACCATATGAGCACCCCATTTTGAAATAATATTAGAGACAAATATTATTTCTGAGGAGGACTCTGTGCAAATGCTGTCAAAGTGAAGTGGTGGAGCATGCTTTATCTGTCAGCATGCTATGTCTGCGCTGCTTTGATGTACAGTAATGGGTTGTGGAAAGGAGTGGTGGAAAAAAAAATAATAATAAAGAAACAGTGCCCTCAAAATAATAGCTGCTGTCATAAGGCGTTACAAGCCTTTACAAAGCCTCCAAGCCAATTATCCCCCCGTCATGTGCACAGGTGTCACAAACACGCAGAAGCCTTCAGAAGTGTAGCCGACACCTTTAATTAGAGCTTGGTGTAAGAATAGAATAAGGTGCTTCAACATTGCCCTAACTATGTTGTTTAGATCCTAAGGAAAGGATGATACATAAGGCATGAAAACAGCATTTTTAGTAATTTCATGTTAAAAGAGAAATCAGAGGACAATAATATTGGAATATTTAACTTTTTTGTGAATACACAAATGTATACCAGATATAGCTTTTGGAAAATCAAACTAAACTCTCAAATGGTAGGATGTACGTCAGAAAAGGTCAAAAAGTTCAAATGATGCCCATATCTAGTTTATGGCTACTGTAAGTTACTAGATTAAATAAACTAGCTTGAAACAGGATACAAAAGGTCAGCTTTCCATTTGTTTAAAGGATGGCCTCAGGCATCTTTTGACAGAGAAAGCTCTGCCAGAGAAATTTAAAAGTGACAATAATACAGAATCATCCTGCTAGCGTTAAAGTAACCACTTTAAACGGAGTGTGAATGCCTGTATTCAAGGTCAGTGTGCATTTTCTGTGTGCGCATGTATGCATACCCCTGTGGGTATGAGGTCACGATTACCGCTTTCCGTGTTGCGCTCTGGAGTAAAAGAGATAAGGGGAGAGTTTTCACTCTGGCAGAGGAAAGAGGGAGGGTTGCAAAACAACCTCGGAGCTGTTTTTTTTTTGTTTGTTTTTTTTTCCATTTACACCCGTGTCTCTATTTGCCCCGCACTTCCCAGCATGGATGTTAAAACCCTTCAAAGGTAAACCTTACGTCTGTGCCACTGAGCCATGCCTGGTTTAAACCTTCCAAAGGCTTGAGGTTTTTGATCCAAAGGTCCATTTTATGGGCGCTGAGCCTGTGTTTTTTTTTTTTTGGCCTGTTGGTTAGGGGGAAAAAAAGAAAATCCTGTGAAGGTAGTATGTGTATATGTTTGTGCATCTGTGTGTGTTTATGTTATGAAAGGGTTGTGGGGGGAAGAAAGGATGGCCGCTGCTTCACATATTTCTACCTTCTGTTGTTCCCACCTCCTCCCCTATCCCTTTGGTTTTTTTCCCAGCAGCAGGTTCCCCACGGAGCCCCATCAATAAGACCACCCTGACTCTGATCAGTGTCATCAGCTGCGTGATCGGCCTGGTTTACTCATCTCACCTCTCCTGCAGCCTATCAGTCCGAGTAATCTTACATGTGCCGGAGCATCTCATCGCTGACGGTAAGGCTTTACACCAGCCGGAGATTGTGAATGCAGCCTTTCCTTTAACACACTCTTCTGGAAGCTCAAAGCCCCGGGGGGCTGAGCTGGTATTTTTCTGCCGCTCTCCAGGGAGTTCAGCTCACTATATCTCTCAAAGCAAGTGCCTGTGCTTTGCGGTTGAGCTGCTGATTTGCTTGGCTCTCGGAGACAGAGGGAAATGCCAGGTCGACCACCCTCTCTCTAGGTTTCCTATCCCAAGGCACACGACAGATGTGCCCTCAAAGCATCACAGCACATCCAGGCTAGGGCACAGTGACCATCACTCTCATCCTTGCAGTTCCAGATGCGTTGAACTAAGCTTGCTAATGAATTTCAAATGTAGCAGCTTCAGGGGAAAAAAGACGAAAAAATAACATTGAGGGGGCTAAGTGCTGGCTCCTGCTGCCTCATTGGCATTTTTCAGCTGTCATAGGAGTGTGCTGGCAGTCTAGATATATTATAGACTGTGACTGTGGCTCACTCATCTATCATCTAGAGGTCTGATTCGATTCGGAGTGCTGCAGCTTTCCGGTGGTATACGCTGGCCTGCCAGGGAGATATTAAAATTCAGGGGAGCCATCCAGGGAGGGAACTTTGAAAGGAGAGATGAAAGATGGCGATTTTGCCTGTTGAATTACCAAACTGGGATCGATTTAGAATGTTTCCATAAATGTCTCCACAATCTCATCAGAGTTGATTTGATGTCATAGCGAATCAGATCAAAATTTGGATTCTACCACCGGGAAAAGAAGCTATTAATGCCAACAGCTGTGCTTGTGTCTGCCTTCAGATCCTGCAAAGAAAAGCACAGAAATGTAGAGTCACACCTTTCTCAATGCATTTTACATCAGGGAAAGTAATCTTGCCCGAGGGGTTTGTGTATTTATTAAAGACAACAATATCTATTGCTCTTCAAGATACATAAGGCAGGACAGCACAACATTTTCTTTCTGGAAAAAACTTTAAGACAATGTCAAATAGAGTTGCAGCAAAGGTTCATTATTTTAGATGTAAGATGGGTGCTCATAGCTACACAGGAAGTGGGTGTCAGGGTCATCAACCCCTTGTTCTGATGCAGGGCCATCATACTGCCAATAAGAAAGAACATTTCTAAAATTAGTGATAGGGAGGAAAAGATACAAAGATAGATAAATAAGAGACACTCTACATAGACATGACTGATTTCTGGCATTGGCGTGTTTACACTTTAATTCACTCATGTTTACATTGCAACAACTTGCAACCAAAGCCATCTACTTCAGAAAGAGAAACCTAATGAGGCCTTTTGAGCAAATGTTCAGTGATAATGTTGGAGGACAATTAAGAGAAAAATTAGAAAAAAGGCTTTCAACCGGAAGACACTTCCAGCAGAATCAGTTTCAGAAATTGTGGCCATCTGTCTCAACCAGCAAGGCTTAGGGGACAAGAAAAGGGAACACCAATAAACAACAGGGAGAACATGCCAGCAACCACATAACATAACTCCCCAAAATCAGAGAGGAGAATACTTTGAGACAGAGACCCACACAGATTAACATATTCAAATCAAGGAGATGTATAATATTGGAAACCTCAAAGGATTGTTAAATGCCTTAATCTTGAGTCCTAGAGGACTGAGCTGTACATCATGATGGTTTCCCACAATAAAGTGGGAAACCATAGTACATAACTTTGAAATTCAATTCTATAATTTAGATTTTTCATTACTTAGTAGTAGCATTATTTAAGTCAGGGGTGCCCAAGTCCAGTCCTCAAAAGCTACTATCCTGAAAGTTATTGGTGGTGGTCACACTTAGCACGATTGGGTCCAATCCCGTTTCAACTCACCGGTTGTCAAAGTCTAGAACAAACGGCCTCCGGTCATACCTGCAAGTTGGAAACGCCCCACTGTGCCACTACGTCATGTAACCACAATTGCATCCCTTTCCAACACACCTGAATCAGATGGCTTAAAGATGATCTATAGAACTTTTGTTCCTCCTGGTCAGTAGTTGGCGTTTTCAAACTGAGCTGCTCTTGCTCCTACCGTCAGCTGCACCGGTTGCCAGGTTTGCCGAATGTCCTTGGGGGAGAAGCCGTGATTATATATTCTGCCGTGATGTCAAGTGACGAGTCTTACGTGGTAATGTATGGGATTCTTTCTTGTGTGCCATATGACACCATTACACACTGAAACAATCACCGTG